>SKCR01040764.1:0-87732 GCA_019454045.1 Zanthoxylum bungeanum
AGTTTAGAGAGAGAACTCTCTCTTTAGAAGGAATTGAAGAGAGAGAAAGGTACAACAATTTCTGAAATCTGGTGCTCTATTTATAGGCGTCGATAGGGTCTGCGCGTCGCGACGCTAAGGCCGCGTCGCGACGCGCGCTACAGTGACACGTGTCACTTGCTGGTTCGTTTACTTAGATCATATCCGATGACGTGGCACTGTTCATGACGTCATTGCTTACGTCATGCTGAGGTGATTGTCGGCAGCGTCTGATCGTGACACGTGGCATGGGCGCATTTTAGCAAGGCCGTTGAGATGTTGACACGTGTCCTGGCGCAAGATAGCATAGATGATGATTGTCGGCACCGTTGAGATGATGACACGTGGTAGCGCAAGTTAGCAAGTCTTCTGTGATGGTGACACGTGGCACGACGCACGTTAGTAAAGTCAAACTTTTCAATTGTTGACCCATTGACCCGGCGCATTTTAGCAAAACTGGCGCATGTTGGGCGTCGCGGCGCGCAATGCACCAGCGTCGCGACGCGCAATGCACCAGCGTCGCGACGCGCAGAAGATGAAAATATTCCTGTTGACGCATTTTTGTCCGGTTTTGCCTCAAATTGCCTCCAGTGCTTTCCAAACTTTATTTATCTGCAAAATAACAACAAAACACATCAAAACGTTCATAAAACTCGAGAAACAATACAAAACATTAGGTCAAATGAGTGGGAAATAGTGATATAAATACTACTCATCAAAAGGAAATTGCTCTTTTATCATTTGTAATTGGATTACCGGGATATATAAATAATAAAAGTCCATACGATTAGTAACAGATTAATAAGATATGAGACAGTATTAATGCACATAAGGTTTAATCATTAAATATCCTAAGTCGTAGTATTATCGAGACTGGACATCGATAATGCGGAATAAGCTAATATTACACTTGTGCGTGTTATGGAAGCGTAATGGCATAGTTCTCATATATTTGGGTATTGGATACTCATGCAAATGTAATAGGAGGTTCTGTTTACCGATGGTACGGAAACAGCTTCGCTCTGGATAGACCTCTCGGAATCACATTGGTAGTATGACTATGTGTATATGGGAATCCGAATCAGGGTAGTGTATTTGGTCTTAACCTGAGACTTGCATCGCTAATACTTGCGACAATCAATATACTTTGGTTTTGGTCATCCGGGGATTTAACAGGTTCTATGTACGCCTCTTCTGGGTATACTGAGAATCATAGTGTATTGGGTGTGATGTCAAGATGGAAGTATCACTTCAGTCATATGGAGATGATGATCACATAGGATACGAAACTAGTACTCTTAAGTACTGCAGTCATCGGGGTAATATGACCAGGTCATGATTATCCTATTATAGAGACTAGTTACTAGAGATCCGAAATATTCTTCGTACGGGGCAGACACAATTCCAGCCCCAGGCCTAGCATGTGACATTCGATACTGGATCGTAATACGTAATACACTGTATACTACGCATGATAAAGATTATATATTCCTTTAAAGAATATTTCTGGAGAATTGGGTAGGCACGATGTTTTGCTAGAAGCCAACCATGTCTTGTAAATCGGTAAGAACGTGGTACCGGGTACGCACATATTCAGATAGTCCGATGACCGTATTTACTGCCAACATATGCAGGGATCTCTTGGGTCGCTTCCCAAAGATCCACCGATGACATTTGACTCGAACAGAATTAATCTGGGATTAATTATGAGAGAATTAATCTGGGATTAATTATAGCAATAAAATAATCTGAGATAATTAAAAAGAGAAAGAATAATCTGGGATTAATTGCGTCGAGAATTTATCTGGGATTAAATTCGTCGAGAGGAGAGAACGCATTTAATTTGGAATTAATCGGTAAAATAAATTTAATAGTTAAATTAGATTTTCTATTTAATTTATTTAATTGGGCTAAAATAATATATTAGATATATTAATTGAAACTAGATTTCAACGCGGAATTAAAATTGGATTTTAATTCAAGCGAATGAATTAATTTGGAATTAGTTCGCGAGCGACTTTCGTATAATTTGCGAGGCACTATTATTTAATTAATTGGATTTAATTATGTCGGACGGAAATTCGTTTAATCGGATTAAGCGAACCCGAGCCCTAAGGTGTTGAACGAACCACTGAATTTTGAATTTAAAGTGGGTCCCACCAACTTACATCAACTTGTCACTATTTGTGATGCAAGTGGTTGAGCTTATTAATTTGATTAATTGCTCAACACACTAACTCAAATCAAAAGTGATGGAAGTGGTTGAATAAAAAAATTAGATTTATTCCAACACCACCAACCAAAATATAAAAGGTTAATTATTTTGGAAAACAAGAACTATTCACATTTCGTCTCTCTTTCTTGCCTTGGCCGAACACCATTGTCTCTCTTGGAGAGCAATTTTTCTTTCATTTATTCTGCTAGCACATCAAGGAGTGAATCAAGGTGATAGGGAAACTCACCCAAGTGTTGGAAACACTCTAGAAAGCTTGGAGCTTCCAAGGAAATGCATAAAAGTTTTGAACTCATCCGATCAATGTGAGTATTTTCCGTACTCTTTTGATTTTATTCAGACACAAAATCATCTTAGACGATCTTGGCATGTTCTAGGAACACTAACACCTACTTAGTGAAGATACAAGAAGAAGAAATATCGGGGAGCTTCACCGTGGCTCTTGCTTTAACATTGAAAACAGAAGAAGAACATCTAACAGAAATTCCAACAACCGTGGAGATTTAAATCCAGAAAGAAAGAACAAAGCAAGTATAAAATTGGAAAATGGGTGGATGAATGTTGGCATTGTGGAAATCTAAGACACTTGAAAAAGGATTGTTGGGCTTGGAGAAATGAAAATAATAGAGCCAATGCAACACATGAGATCGGCATTGATGTCTTTATCTTAAGCGCACATAATCCGTTGGAATATTGGGTGATCGATTTGAGGGCATCATTTCATTCAACTTTAAGTCGGGGTATCCTTGCTGATGATGAAGCTCTTGACAGTAAGGTCGAGTTCCGAATTGAATTACCAAATGGTAATTCGTGGAAGTTATATAAAGTGAGACATGTTCCGGGTTTAGCACAAAATTTGATCTTTGTGGGTCAAATTGGATCGAGAAGGTTGTGTGACAGAGTTCTTTAAGTGTTGTTGGAAAGTTACAAAATGAGCCTTAGTCTTGGCTCATGGGAAGATGTCGGGAACTATTTATACGATCATGAACTCCAAAAGCTTAGCAGCTAGTGTTGAGATTAATGATGCTAATCTATGACATGGTCCCTTAGGCATATTAGTGAGAATATGATGAAGGTTTACAATCAAAAGGAATCTGTATAATGTGACATCAGTATAGATTGGATTGTGTGAAGATATTATCTTTGGAAACAAAAGATTGTTAGTTTTTCAAACTCAAGCAAAACACCTAAGACTACAAAGTTGGAGCTGGTTTATACTGATTTGTGGGGACCTTCACCAGTTCAATCTCTTGGAGGTTCCAAGTATTATGCAACCTTTATTGATGATGCCATAAGAAAGGTATGAGTTTACTTTCTGAAAATTAAATATGATGTCTATGATGTTGTCTAGTCATCTTAAAAGCCCATTTTTAAGGTTTCCTCCAAATGATACTTCACAACCCAAGGAGCGTGTTTATCAATTACAGAACAATACCCATTACCGTAATAATCAACTCACACTAACAGTCAACTGGGAAAATGAAATACGCTTGCAGGGAATCATTCCCATCCAAACGACGATAGTAAATATTTACCCTCACCATCCCACAAGCATAGGAGCACACAACGGTGAATACTTTATCATAATCTTTCAACTTTAATACTTTTGCTACCATATCTCAATTTCATTTGCGCGAATAAATTAGGTAATGCAAGTTCTATAGAACTGTAATCACTCGAGTAAACCCCCTCAACACACCAGTTTTTATATCATCTACATCCATTAACCTATAAAATAAAAAAATATCATTCAATTATAGGATGTGAAAGAAATGAACACTGCTAAACTGTCCCACAATATAATAAATAACATTATCATTACACTGTTTTAAAGTACATCTGACTTCTCAAAGTATATTTACAAGTTTTACCACTAACGGTGGCTGTATTAATAAATATATGGCACCCTTTTGAATACTACCAACATTCCCAAAAAACGTATCTTTGTAATCGGTCCACACACTAACGGGTACAAAATGATCAATTGTTTCTAACCCATGTCTAACTTGTTCATTATCAATTGTACTACTTAACCTAAACTTCAACTTTTTCAAAATCCTAAAACGATCCCATTGTTCAGGATCAACAATCCAAGTCTCTGGATTTCCTTCACAACACCAATAAATATCTTGTCTGGAAGGGGTACGGTGGTCCACAGGTGCATTATCACTAACATAAAAAAATAACATATTATGCACAATAGGTCCTCCTTTAGCATCGGATCCTAATTGAAAATTACCAATTAACCTGATACCTTTAACAACAATCTTATCTGACTGACGATCGCACTTTTTGTTACCCAATTCAATACCATTTATTAACCTAGACACACCACTATTAGCAACACAACATCTCTCAATTGTTCGTCATATAACTGTAATTTTCGCGGGCCACCTCTATTCCTTTTAATATATCGAGGAATATTTTGAACATATCGTCTACGTGCATAAGTGAAACATGCAGGATGATATGACCCATGAATTCTATATGTGCGTTTATAACCACTAAATCCCTGAGATTTATTTCTACGATACGCTACATGGGTTCGATATTGGCTACTTCCAGCGCCTACCATCCTTGATAAATTGTTCCACCAACTTAACTCGTACTGATATAAATTCTTTCTTACCTCTACTAACCTTTCTCGTCAATCTTCTTAATTGCCTTATCAAATCTCTTCCTTCTCGAACTCTAGAACAAACCTCTCCGGTACTAAATGACGCGTACGCTCCCACTCTCTTTTTTGATTTGCAACGTCAAAAAAACCGATCTACACACATTTGAATTAACTTCCCGTAAGTCTCGGGTATTCTTCTAAGCAGTATACCATTGTATGCCAAACCTATCAAAAGATATGATAGATAAAAAGAAGACAAAAGATAAAGAACCGTTTATTATTTTCGTCTGTGATATCCAGAAATTCAAAAAACATATCGATCCCACAATAAAAAATGCCATCCCATCAATCACTTTATATAGCAAAATAATTACTTGCTCAACAAGAAGTGCAGACAGGCTGGCCTAGGGAATATTTCACTTTATTGAAACATTCAAAAAATAATTTCCCTCTAAAAAGGTAGCACCACTACATCGCGCCACGTGTCCATTAATAATGCGTTTTGAAAAGGACTAAAATCCCTTGACAAAAGGCTCCCTCACTTTGTTCGGCCGCGGGGCAAAAAAGTAATATTATAGCTTTTTTTGCCCATATTTAAGAAAAACCATTTCCTCACCTTTCCTCACTCGAAATACGCTATTTCCTTACCTTTCCTCACTCAACAGTAATCCATTTTAGCCTAAAATTGGCATTGTCCTCAATTCCTCAAAAAAAGTCTATCAGTAGTATTAAAATACTACAGTTGAGGAAACCTTAAAAAGGGGCTGTTAAGATGACTAGACAACCACAACGATTTCACCTACAAAGCAAATCCCTCTTCCTCACATATCCACAATGCTCTCTCTGCATCCCATTCGTTCTTGACTATCTGTGGAATTTATTCCATAAATTCTCACCCTATATTCGCGTAGCGCATGAACATCATCAGGATGGAGAACTCACCTCCATATCCTACTACAAACCCAAAAACATTTCGACATAGAAGTCCTGCATATTGCAATATCAAAGACCCCAACGACGACAGTAGAACTGATCTTACATGCGGGGAGTATCACCCAATTATTCAGATCCCAAGATCAGATGCTGCTGTCCATGATTACATTGCCAAAGAAGGAGTGTACGAAGAGACAGGAACCCTAAAGCCTAACAGGAAATCACCTATCAAGAAACGCAATATGATTTGGGCAAAAATACTACAGGAATCCACATCTAAAGAAGAATTTCTCGTCAGAGTCAAAAATGAACAACCATATATATGCGCCACCCAACTACAAAATCTCGAGTATACAGCGGAATCAAAATGGCCCTCCCTCATTAGCCATTTCACACCAAAATGGACCCAATTCCTAAGAGTACCTGAAGAACTACACCAGTGGGCCATGGAAAATGTCCTCATTGTCCGTAAACAATTCATAGCACAATATGACCTCACAACTAGGCTAGAATTTCAATTAGAAGATGATAATTTATTTGAATTAATGCATGACCTCTATTATGAACATCTACTTCATGACAGCATCCCTGACACCATTGATTTGCCATGAAGAAAATCAACGACCGGAGCGTCCACTAGCGCTAATACTGGAGGGACCCAGTAAGACAAGCAAAACAATGTGGGCACGCCACCTGGGAACCTTCAAGAAATGGAAAGCTTTGGTAAAGAATGAGATAAGCATGAAGATTAAATAATTGAGATAAAATAATAGATGAGAATACATCGATAAATAATTTTTTGAGTATTGTGCACATAATAGGATCATGATGGAAAAGTCAATTCTTGGAACTCCACAACGAAATAGAGTAGCTAATCGCATGAACATAACTATGAATGATGCGCAAGAAGTATTTGGATACACGCAGGTTTACTAAACATGATCTGGGCTGATGTAATTAATACTGCTGCTTATTTAATTAATTGTGCACCTTCAGTTCCACCAGGAGAGCTACTACTTGAAGAATAATGAAGTTGAAAAATGATAGATCTATCACATATGAGAGTGTTTGGTTGCGTGGCTTATGTTCACATTGAGTCTGATGCGATAAGCAAGTTAGATCCCAAGTCCATAATTGCCAAAGCCCATGCCTTAAGAATTAATGAAAGCCCATTGGACTTTAATTGAATAATATTGGATACTAATTGGGCTTTTGAGACCCGTTAAGATTGGATTTGGAATCCAAGTCTAAAAGGCACTATTGAAAGTGTAATTGTTTAATTTGGAATTAAATATGAATTAGTATTGAATATAATTTAAATTGGATTTAAAATCGTAGTTCGATATAATTCAAGAATACATACTTTGAGTATTTATTCTTAAACGAGTTGGACTCGCGCAAATCAAATCGTTGTTTGAACATTGGATGGTCACTAATCAAAGATTAATTAATTGGATTAGATTGATTGATAACATGCTTTGTGTGAATACTTGGATGTATGTATGAATAATGTATATCAGATGGATATTAGATGTGTGGGGGAATTTTGGAAATTATTGTAATAAAATTAGAATTTATTAAATTGGACCTGTGTGTCCAGCCTATTACCTCTTTTCTCATTGTATTTCTCTTTTCACCAATTCCCCTCAATGTAAATAAGGTTCTTTAGAAGTATTATGTAATTGGGTAGAAGTATGAATAGTGCTAGCGGCAGAGAGAAAATTGAGAGATTTGTTCTATGAACAATTTGTTGTATATCCATCCGCATAACATTATTAATTTTATCGCGCCTTATTATGATTTAGAATGCATGCTTAAGGGTGTATGATGAGACCTAATCAAAGATAATAAATTGGTTTCCAAATCGCGACAAAAACCCTCATTTCATATTAAGCGTTTTTCCTTCCATTGAGTGATTCTCTCCCAAGATCCAAGATTGACAGGGGTTTGTTGGCCAAAGTCAAGACCTTTGTCTATCGCGGATGTGTTTGGATCACGAAAGCTTTGTTCTATATCGTACGTCTTGGGCAAGTTGTGATTTGTTGGCCAAAGTCAAGGTAACTTCTTGTTCATCAGCCTCGATTACGAAGTTTTTCCACTGCCAATAGGTCACGCTTAACTGGTTTCATTAAGCTTGTTGAGCCAAAGCCAAGGCTTAGTTGATTCAGAGGAAAAAGGTTAGGCAATATATTGGATATATTGGCATATATTGGATATATATTGCGGACTTGGAAGTCCACCTATTTGATCTAGGAATTGGATGAGATCAAATTGATCTTAGAAATCTACCTAGTTAAGTTTCATACAACTTGTTGGCTAAAGTCAAGGTTGTGTGTTACTTAACGGGATCCTAGCCCACTAGGAAACTAGGTTTCCCAAGTACTCCACAGAGGGTTAGAGGCTCGCCGAAAAATAGTTAGTACTTGCCAATACGCGCTCATTTCATTTTTCATTTTTCATTTTTCAATTGTTGTTTTAATTAAACAGTTGGGCTGTATTCAAACTACTTCATTTACAGTTGATTATATAATTGGATTATAGTAATCAACATATTTGAATTTATCCAATCAAAGTGTAGTTGATTACATAGTTAGACTATAATAATCATTATTCGATTGTACTCGAAATCGTTGATTGGATAGTTGGACTATTGGAATCAAGATAACTGAAAGATTAGCGTTTAGAACATAATCCTGGGTGAAAATGTCTTTAAACGACACTAATTCTAAGATTGGGAATAGAACCTCAGGATAGTCCTGGGAACTAAGAAGTTACTCTATTTGATAGAGCGACCTTTCGGGCCTAAGCCCAGAGTTGAGCAAATAGTAGAGCATGAACTTTGGAAGACTCATCGTGATGATGAATTTAGTGCTCAATCTGTTATGCTTGCCGCAACTACTCCTAAATTTCGTCGTCATAACTAAGGATTAGATCATTATACCATGATGATGAAATTAAGGATCTTTATAGATCTAACCTTAGATCTTAACAGTATAAAAGAAGCTTTTACGCTCAAGTATGTCATAGGGTACATCTGTCGTGCACTAGGTGTCATAGACGATTGCTGACATCGAACAGCTAGGTTAACTGGGCATTACCTATGAGACTTCCATAGATTTGATCTTATAGTCTCTGCCCGAAAGCTGGGGCGGATTCATCATGAACTAAGAGAAAACTCTTGGAGAGTTAATGGCTATGCTCAATGAAGCACAGCCAGAGCTTCTAAAATGGCAAGAAGCGTAAGACGCATCTTACTTCGACATCTCAGAAGGCCAAGGCTTGGCCGAAGAATCTGGGGGTGTGAAAAATAAGGGCAAAGGCAAAATCGTCACAGTCTTCTAGGAAGACAAAGGACATATCCCAAGATGTCTGCCTAAACTGTGGCAAATGGGGTCACTGGAAGCATGATTGCCGTATGGACAAGGCATACATGAAGGAAGTGAAGATGGACAAGGGTCCGGCTTCAGGTATGTTTGTTATAAACATGTCCACTACTGGTTTTAAAATTGGATTTTAGATACTGGATGTGGTACATAAATATATGTACTGATGTGCGGGATCTGCTGATTAGCAGGAGACTGGCTTCAGATGAGATCGACCTATGAGTCGGAAACGGGACGAGAGTCGCTGTTTTGGCCGTGGAAACCTAAGTTTTGGAACTGTCTTTTGGGCATGTACATAAATTAGGTGACTGTTATAATATATCTAGTTTGACTAGGAACATTATCTATGTATCTAGTTTATGTTGGGTTCTCTAAGAACTACCTAGGATCAATTAAGCATTCAATGATGTGAATACACAAAGAAGTAGCAGAAATACTTACTTTGAACGGATTGGATGTTGGCGGAGAGTTCAAAACTTTTGCTCATTGTGTTGTTGCTCCAAGCTTCTCCTTTGATGTATGTTGAGCTTCCAAGCTTGTCCTTGACTTCCAAACTCATGGATTAGTGTCCCTAACACCTTGTATGACTAAATTTGTGCTAGCACTTGGAAACAAAATGCAACAAATGGCTTCCAAATTTCCCTTGTAACTCTCGGCCAAGAAGAGTTTTTAGAGAGAGAGAGTGGCGTTTTTGGAGAGATAAAGGAGAATGAAAAATATTGACTTGTATTTGATTTCAAAAATAAAAAATAAGATATACCAAATATTTGGTATTAAGTCATTCACCTTTCAAATTGTGTGTTTTACAAGTTATCAACCACCCACCAAATCCTATCAACTAAAAGTTGATTAAAGTGACAAGGTGATGTGACATGTGGGCTCCACTTAATTCAAAATCTGAGTGGGCCCGCAAACACATTCCGGGCTCGGGTTCGTTAATTCCGAATTAACAAATTTTTCGTTGCGACGTAATTAAATCAAATTTAATTAAATAATTATGCCTAGCAAAATTACTATTCACGTCGCTCGCGAATTAATTCTAAATTAATTCGTTCGCCCGAATTAAAATCTAATTTTAATTACGTTATGAAATGTAATTTCATTTAATATATCGAATATATTATTTTATCGATTAATTCCAAATTAATCGTTCTCTATCTTCTAGTTGAATTTTATCCTCGATAAAATTCTCGTTGTAATTAATCCTAGATTAATTTTCTCTCTCTTCTAATTAATCCCAGATTAATAATGTTCGAGTCATACGTCATCAGTGAATCTTCGGGAAGCGACCCATAAGATCCCTGGATATGTTAGTAGTAAATCTGGTCGTCGGATTATCCGAACACGTGCGTACCCGGTACCACGTTTTTACCGATTTACAAGACATGGTTGGCTTCTAGCAAAGCACCGTGCCTACTCAATTCTCTAGAAATATTCTTTTAAGAAATATGTAATGTCAAGCGTAGTATACGTAGTATTGCGTATTGCGATCTAGTATCGAATGTCATATGCTAGGCCTGGGGCTGGAATTGTGTCTGCCCCATACGAAGCATATATCGGATATCTGGTAACTAGTCTCTATAATTGGATAATCATGACCTAGTCATATTATCCCGATGACTGCAGTACTAAAGAGTACTAGTTCCGTATCGTATGTGATCATCATCTCCATATGACTGGAGTGATACTTCTATCTTGACATCACACCCAATACACTACGATTCTCAATATACCCAGAAGAGGCGTACACAGAACCTGTTAAAGCCCTGGACGACCAAAACCAAAGTAAATTAATTGTCGCAAGTATTAGCGATGCAAGTCACAAGTTAAGACCAAATACACCTACCCTGATTCGGACTCCCATAGACACATAATCCTACTACCAATGGAATTCCGAGGGGTCTATCCAGAGCGAAGCTGTTTCCGTACCATCGGTAAACACAACCTCCTATTGTTGGACAATTATGACCCATAGCGTCACTATTTGTAAAAATCATGATGTTGTTGTACAAACTAACTATGTGACAATGGAGATTGCACTCTTATCATTTGTGATTAGATCACCAAGATGTATAAATGATAGGAGGTCCTTATGATTTGTTCCTGGATTGAGAATGATATGAGACAGTATCAGTCCACGAAGGATAAATCATTAAATATCCCTAGTCAGAGTATTATCGAGATTGGACATCGATAAATGCGTAAAAGACTAGTATTACACTTGTGCGCGTTGTGAGGGCACAACGGCATAGTTCTCATATGTTTGGGTATAAGATACTCATGCAAGTGTAATAGGAGGTTGTGTTTTACCGATTGTACGGGAAACAGCTTCGCTTTGGATAGACCCCATCGGAATTCCATTGGTAGTATGACTATGTGTCTATGGAAGTCCGAAATTAGGGTAGGTGTATTTGGTCTTAACTTGAGACTTGCACCGCTAATACTTGGGACAATCAATATACTTTGGTTTTGGTCGTCCAGGGCTTTAACCGGTTTCTATGTACGCCTCTTCTGGGTATATCGAGAATCGTAGTGTGTTGGGTGTGATGTCAAGACGGAAGTGTCACTCCAGTTATATAGAGAAGATGGTCACGTAGGATACGGTACTGGTTCTCTTATGTATTGCAGTAATCGGGATAAAATGACAAGGTCAGGTTTATCCGATTATAGAGACTAGTTACCAGACATCCGACATGTGCTTCGTACGGGGCAGACACAATTCCAGCCCCAGCCTAGCACGTGATCAACCGATACTGGATCGAAATACGCAATACTACGTATACTACACCTAATATAGATACTTATATTCCTGTAAGGATATTTCTGGAGAATTGGGTAGGCATGGCGCTTTGCTAGAAGCCAACCTTGTCTTGTAAATCGGTACAAACGTAGTACTAGGTACTTACGTGTTCGGATAGTACGACGACCGAATTTACTGCCAACATATCCGGGGATCTCATGGGTCACTTCCCGAAGATTCACTGATGACGTATGACTCGCACTTTTAATTAATCTGGGATTAATTAGACGAGAGAGAAAATTAATTTGGGATTAATTGCGGAGATATTTTATCTGGGATAAAATGTCATTTAAAGAGAGATAACGATTAATTTGGAATTAATCGATAAAATAATATATTTGATATATTAAATGAAATTGGATTTCGATGCGGAATTAAAATTAGATTTTAATTCGGGCGAACGAGTTAATTTAGAATTAATTCGTTAGCGACGTGAATAGTGATTTCGCTAGGTGGTGCCTTCGTACGAGGCCCATCATTGGGCTGGTATGCAAAAATGCAATGCCTACAGATACACTCAAATGTGATGGCATGATAGATACTAAATATATTTAAATGTTTGGTATTTGTTTTTTGATTTTGGTAATAAATTAATTGATTTTTTGGAAAATAAAAAGTGGTATTAGATACACACTTTTGGCCAACCATCACACAACTCACTCTTTCTCTTTCTCTCCCTCTCCTTTACGCCCAAGGGGCTGCCATTTTCTCTCCTCTGGTTTGCTCACTGCCGTGAGCTAAGGGAAGCAAAAGTGTGGTGATTTTGTGGTAAAATCATCAAGAGTTATCACTCCGAGAGACATGCGAAGGTGATAAGGAAGTCCACCCATGATCTTGGAATCATTTGACGAAGCTTGGAGCTTGACGAAGGACCAACAATGGCCGAAAATGGAGACACCATAACAGCTCACTGTCGTGACTTCTAGTGGGCAGAAAGTTGATTTTTGTACATCGTCGCGTCGCTCAACCGATCGATGTAAGTATTCCGCAACTTCCTCGATTGTATTCACACTTATTTCTTGCTTTGTATACGATCCTCGGGGCCGTAGAAACTCCAACAATGGTATCAGAGCGATTGAAAAGCATGAAATATGATTTAGGGCTTAAAATTGGGTAAATTGATTCTGAGATGATTTAGTATGCTTAATTGATATTGAATTGAAGATTGATTGGATCAATTTCAAGAAATTATGTTTGGAACATTTTTCCCCAAATTTCCTTACTTGGCCGAGAGGTGTAGATGCCCTAATTCTTGGTAATTTTTGTTTCGTTGATCATTGGATGACTTGAAACGATTGAGGATGTTGATTTAATGTTAATTTGGATTTAATTGGATTGAATTCGGAATTGACATAAAATTAGTCCCCATTGCCGAGAACTATTAAGTATGTTTGGGTTTGATTTTTGTTA
Source organism: Zanthoxylum bungeanum (assembly GCA_019454045.1). NCBI lineage: Eukaryota > Viridiplantae > Streptophyta > Magnoliopsida > Sapindales > Rutaceae > Zanthoxylum > Zanthoxylum bungeanum. The sequence continues at coordinate 13,395 of SKCR01040764.1, forward strand.
AATTGTGTTGGACATGATTTAATGTTAATGACCATGATTAATTAGGCTAATTGATGTTTTAGAAATATTCATTTGGGTGATTAATTATGTTATACATTTTAGGTAATTTAATTGAGAAATTTGGAATTTTTGGAATTAAATTATTTGGGCCTATTTTGTAAAATTAGGCTTGAAAATTGTTATTGGGCTAATTGGGCTTTGTTGTACCAAGTTGGGTTTAGGTTAAATTGGTTGGATCCAATTGAGCCCAAAACCGCTTCCATAAAGCCCAAATGCGACTAATGGACCTTTAATTATTTAATTGGGCCTAATGGGCCTAAATTAATTTCTGGGCTTATGGGGTTACTCCTTGATTGGACTTTGGTTATTGGGTTTAACCCGAGTTGACCAAAAGTCCACGCCTTAAAGAAATTAATTAAAAGCCCATTGGACTTTAATTTAATTAATATTGGATATTAATCGGGCTTTGAGACCCGTAACGATTAAATTTGGAATTTAAGTCGTAAAGGTTCGTTAATAAAGTGTAATATTTAATTTGGAATTAAAGGGTGAATTAGTATTAAATACAAAGTGAATTGGATTTAATTTTGTAGTTTAATTTAATTCAAGAATTCGTACTTTGAGTACTTATTCGCAAAACGAGTTTGACTCGCGCAAAATAAAATCGTTGTTTGAACATTGGATGGTCACTAATTATCAGATTAATTAATTTGATTAGATTGATTGATAACTTGCTTGTGTGAATACATGGTTGCGATGCATGAATAATGTATATCGGATGGATATTAGATAGGTAGGGCAATTTTAGAAATTTTTGTAATAAATTTGGAATTTATTAATTGGACCTGCGTGTCCAGCCTTATTACCTCCTTATTCTTTGTATTCTTTTCTCACATATTCCACTCAATGTAAATAAGGTTTCTTTAGAAGTGTAGTGTAACGGGTAGAAGTAATACATGTGCTAGCGGGAGAGAGAAAGGGACAGATTTGATCTAGGATCAATGTATAAAGTATCCATCCGCATATCATTATTATTTTATTTATACGCGCTTTATTATATGTTTAGAATGCATGTTTAAGGGTGTATGATGATGAGACCTTAACAAAGATAATAAATTGGTTGCCAATTTGCACGCGAAAAACCCTCACAAATATTAATCGTTTTTCCTTCCATCGAGTGATTCTTACTCAAGATCTAAGACTAGCATTGGTTTGTTGGCCAAAGTCAAGACCTTTGTCCATCGAGGATGTGTTTGAATCACGAAGGCTTTGTTCCATATTGGTGTCTTGTCCAAGTTGTGGTTTGTTGGCCAAAGTCAAGACCACTTCTTGTCCATCGACATTGATTACGAAGCTTTCCATGGTCAATGGGTCACGCTTAACTGGGATCACTAAGTTTGTTGTGCCAAAGCCAAGGCTTAGTTGATTTAGAGGAAAAAGGTTAGGCAATATATTGGATATATTGGCATATATAAGATATATGTTTCAGACTTGGATGTCCCTGTTGGAAATTCTAATCCATACCCCAAGATCAAACGAGCAACCAAATATATATAAATGAATGAACAATATTGAAGTATGGCGGAATCATACTCACAAAGATCGGAATGCGGATGCGTTGATGAAACGAAAACTTTTCCTTTGTGCAGTGAGGTTTCGGCCAAGGTGAAAGGAGATGCTCCAAGCTTTCTTTGATCCTCCCAAGCTCAAGGATTAGTTTCCCATAACACCTTTGTATGATCCCTTGATGGTGCTAGCCAAAGATGTGTATTAAAGTTCTAAACTTATACACTTTCTTCACAAAGTTTTTAAGAAAATGGAAGAAAAATGGAGAGCCAAAACTGCAGTGAAGTTTCGGTCATGAGAGGGAGAGGAAGAGTGATTAATTTTTTGATTTTATTTATCTTATATATTTGTTTCAAAAACAAAATAAAAGATATACCAACTTTAGTCAAAAATAAATCAAAGTCAATCACCTTTTCTTTCAAGATTTTGGAGTGTTCCTTACACAATCAACCACCACCTAATCCCATCACCAAAAAGGTAATCTTTGACTAGTGATGTGATGGTTGATGTGACATGTAGGCCCCACACGATTCCAAATGCGAGTGGGCCCGCAAACACTCCCGGGCTCGGGTTCGATAATTCCGAATTAACGAACTTTCGTCGCGACGTTATTTAAATCGAATTTAATTAAATAATTATGCCTAACAAAATTACTATCCACGTCGCTAACGAATTAATTCTAAATTAACTCGTTTGCCCGAATCAAAATCCAATTTTAATTCCGCGTCGAAATCGAATTTCATTTATATATCGAATTCTGCACTTGCATAAGTATCCTATACTTAAATATATGAGAACTATGCCGTTGTGCCCTCACAACACGCACAAGTGCAGTACTAGTCTATTCCGCATTATCGATGTCCAATCTCGATAATACTACGACTAGGGATATTTAATGATTAAACCTTTATGGATTGATACTGTCTCATATCATCTCAATCCGGAACTAATCATAGGGACTTTTACCATTATATATCAAAGTAAGTAAATTACAAACGGTAAAAGGCAATTTCATTACTACATAGTCAATTTGTACAATAATACAATATCATTTACAAAACAGTGACGCTATGGGTCATACATGTCTAACAATCTCCCACTTGGCCTATAGCCAGTCACTCAAGCATCTAATACCTGAACTATGTACATGTCGCTCAAACTTTTCTCGAGGAATTGCTTTCGTCAGCGGGTCTGCAATGTTGTCCTCTGATGCGATCTTTTCGATCTTCACATCGCCACGATGTATGATCTCTCGAATCAGATGGAATCGTCGAAGAACATGTTTGGATCGTTGATGAGACCTTGGTTCCTTAGCCTGTACTATAGCCCCGCTATTGTCACAATACAATGGAACGGGCTCAGCTGCTAACGGAACTACTCCTAATCCAATTAGGAATTTTCGGATCCAAACCGCCTCTTTTGCTGCTTCAGCTGCTGCGATGTACTACTCCGCTTCAGTTGTTGAATCGGCAACAGTATCTTGCTTGGAAGATTTCCAGCTCACCACTCCTCCGTTATTCAAACAAAATATGTACCCGGATTGCGACTTAAAGTCGTCTCTGTCGGTTTGGAAACTTGCATCGGTATACCCAGATACCTCAAGTTCTCCATCTCCATAGATTAAGAAAGCATCCTTAGTTCTTTTAAGATACTTAAGGATACTCTTAACCGCCATCCAGTGATCTTTACCTGGATCGGCCTGATATCGACTGCACATGCTCAAAGCATGGGACCACATCAGGTCGTGTACATATCATGGCATACATGATCGATCCGACTGCCGAAGCGAACGGAGTCCGACTCATGTTGTCTCTCTCATCTTGTGTTTTATGACACATGTCCCTAGATAGATAGACGCCATGTGATGTGGGCAACAGTCCCCTCTTGGACTGATCCATGTTGAATCTCTTCAACACTTTATCAATATATGTACTCTGGGAGAGTCCAAGTAGCTTTCTAGATCTATCCCGGTAGATCTTTATTCCTAGAATGAAAGCTGCTTCTCCCAGATCTTTCATGGAGAATTTCAATGAAAGCCAAGCTTTCACCGACGTTAACATGGGATTGTCATTGCCTATAAGCAATACATCGTCGACATAAAGGACAATAAAAGTCAGTGCACTCCCACTCACCTTCTTATATACACAAGGGTCATCTACGTTTTGAATGAAATCATATTCTTTTATGACCTCATCAAAACGTTGGTTCCATGACCTTGATGCTTGCTTCAGTCCATAAATGGACCGATTTAACTTACAAACCTTGTTTGCAAGTCTAGGTGCGATAAAACCGTCAGGCTGTTGCATATAAACATCCTCCGAAAGGTTTCCGTTAAGGAAAGCGGTTTTAACGTCCATCTGCCATATTTCGTAATCGTAATATGCAGCTATCGCAAGCATTATCCGAATGGATTTAATCATGGCAACGGGTGAGAAAGTTTAGTCATAATCAACTCCAAGTTGTTGACGATACCCCTTCGCTACAAGCCTAGCTTTGTACGTTTGTACGTTGCCATCCATGTCGGTCTTCACCTTGAAGACCCATTTGCATCCAATAGGCTTTACGCCTTCTGGTGCATCAACCAGTGTCCAAACTTGGTTGGTATACATGGAATCCATTTCGACCTTCATGGCTTCTTGCCATAAAGCGGATTCGATACCTTGTATCGCTTCCTCATACGTAGCCGGTTCAGTATCCTCAATAAGATTAATATCTACATGAGGTGAGATCAGGAATCCATACCTCTCAGGTATTACCCTGACTCTCTCCGACCTACGCGGTCCTTGTGTACTTGAAGATTGTGGTTCAATCTCATGTTCATGTTCCGTTGTTGATTCATTTCCAGGAACAGTATCACTGCGACTTTCATCGAGTTCTACTTTCCTCCCACTAACCACTGCATTTAGGAATTCCTTCTCAAGGAAAACCGCATGTAGAGCAACAAATACTTTGTTCTCTTGTGGGTGATAGAAGTAATATCCTTTGGTTTCCCTAGGATATCCAACAAATAGGCATTTATCTGATTTGGGTTCAAGTTTGGTACCTTCCAACGTTTAACGTATGCCCAGCAACCCAAATCTTCAGGAATGAGAAACCCGGTTCTTTCCTGTCCATATCTCATATGGACTCTGTTCCACAGACTTTGACGGAACCTTATTCAAAATAAGAACTGCACTGTTTAATGCATATCCCCAGAAGGAAATCGGTAGCTCAGTGCGACTCATCATCGACCTTACCATGTCCAGCAAGGTACGGTTTCTCCGTTCAGACACACCATTTAATTGTGGTGTTCCAGGAGGAGTCCACTGTGAAAGAATACCATATTCTTTCAAGTAATCTTGAAACTCATTACTTAAGTATTCGCCACCACGGTCCGACCGTAATGTCTTAATACTCTTGCCTGTTTGTTTTTCAACTTCGTATCGAAACTCTTTAATTTCTCAAAAGTTTCCGACTTGTGCATCATTAGATACACATAACCGTAACATGATGCATCATCCGTAAAGGTTACGAAGTATCGATATCCACCTCTAGCCTGGCTAGACATGGGCCCACAAACGTCACTATGAACGAGGGCTAACAGTTCAGTGGCGCGTTCACCTTTACCGCTAAAAGGTGATTTAGGCATTTTGCCTAATAAACAAGATTCGCAGACGTCATATGAATTTGGATCAAATCCGTCCAAGTACCCACTCTTCGAAAGTGTGGATATGCGAGTCTTGTTAATGTGTCCCAGACGACAATGCCATATATAAGTTTCATCTTTTGGATCACTCTTTTTAAGCCTTTTGTTTGATACTTTATATGTAGGAGATTCATTTATATTCAAAATATAAAGACCATTATTTGCAAAAGCAGTGCATATTTCTGCATCATCTTTATATAAATAACACCCAGTGTTTCTAAATACAAAAGTGTACCCATATCGGGTTAACAAAGATACAGATATAATATTCCTAGTCAAACCAGGTACATAATAACAGTCATTTAGCTTAAGTACATGCCCCGAGGGCAGTTCTAATACAAAAGTGCCCACGGCCAAAACAGCAACAGGAGTTCCGTTTCCAACTCGTAGATCAATCTCCCCTGAAGCCAGTCTCCTGCTGTTCTGCAGATCCTGCACATCAGTACATATATGAGAACCACAACCAGAATCAAAAATCCAATTTTTAAAGCTAGAAGTAGCCATGTTTATTTCGATAACAAACATACCAGTGGTCGGTGCCTTGCCCGCCTTGATCTCCTTTCCGAGCGCCTTGTTCATGCGGCAGTCACGCTTCCAGTGACCTCTCTTGCCGCATTGAAGGCATATGTCTTGTGACTTGTCCTTTGGCTTCCCAGAAGCCATCGAATTCTTGGCCTTGCCTTTGTTCCTATGCTTCCTCTTTTTCACCCCTCCAGTTGCCTTGGGCCCAGCCCTCGACGTATGAGAGGTCGATGCAAAGTGCGCCTCGCGCTTGTTGCCTTTAAGAAGCTCTTTCTCTGACTCCTTTAGAATGGACATTAGCTCTCCAAGAGTATCGTCCGTATCCATCAACTTGTAGTTGATGATAATCTGCTTCCAAGTATCGGGAAGTGACTGTAAGACCATGTCTATAGTCAGCTCAGCCTCCAAGACTATTCCCATCTTGGTCAGCTCATCAATGTCGGCTATCATTTGAGTCCCGTGGGCCTCAACTGAACCGCCATCAGTCATACGGGAGCGAAAGAGTTTCTTTACCAACTCATACCTCTCCATCCGCTTATTAGTGCGGTGAAGATCCTTTAGTCTAGCCATCATATCATAAGGATCCAAGTCCCTATTCTGGCGACGAAAGTGTTGAGTCATAGAAGCAAGCATGATCGACCTAGTCATTTCACAATCATCGCTGTGAGTTTTCCATAACTCCAGCTCAAGTAGATCAGTAGGCTCAGGTCCAAGAGGTTTCTGTATGGTATACAGCAGCCTCTCTGCCCCAAGGACTATCCTCAGGTTCATTTCCCAGTCAGCGAAGTTCGTACCCTTAAATACATTATCACCCATGATTATGTCTCGGATATTTCACTTGTTTTCCATCTTAACTACGATAGTCTAACTATCTAGTTAACGATATATGGGTACAGTCAAACTGTTACAAAAAATAACATTATATTAGTCCAACTAATGTTTAAAATTAAATATTGACGAAATAAATTTTGTAAGCGCGTAAAGCTAAGTATCTGAATGAAATTGCAAATTCAATACTAGCCTCCCACTATTTTCTACAAGTCTCTAACCCTCTGTCGAGTACTCGGGAAATCCAATTTCCTAGTGGGCTAGGATCCCGTTAAATAACACACAACCTTGACTTTGGCCAACAAGTTGTATGATATTTAACTAGGTAGATCTCGAAGATCAATTGGATCCCATCCAATTCCTAGGTCCGGTAGGTGGACATCCAAGTCCGGAACATATATATCTAATACATATGTCAATGTATCCAATACATTTTTCCTAACCTTTTCCTCTGAATCAACTAAGTCTTGGCTTTGGCACAGCAAACTTAATGATTCCAGTTAAGCGGGACCCATTGACATGGAAAGTTTCGTAATCAATGTCGTTGGACAAGAAGTGATCTTGACTTTGGCCAACAAATCACAACTTGGACAAAACACCGATGTGGAACAAAACTCTCATGATTCAAACACATCCTCAATTGACAAAGGTCTTGACTTTGGCCAACAAACCAATGCCAATTTCGGATCTTGAGAAAGAATCATTCAACGGAAGGAAAATCGCTTAATATTGTTTGAGGGATTTTCGCGTAATTGGCAACCAATTAATTTATCTTTGTTAGGTCTCATCATCATACACCCTTAAGCATGCTTCTAAAACATCATAAAGCGCGTAAAATAAAATAATAGTGATATGCGGATGGATATATAACAATTTGTTCCTAGAACAAATCACTCATTTTCCTCTCCCCGGCTAGCACTATTCTACTTCTACCCAATTACATAATACAATAAGAGAAACCTCATTTACATTGAGGGGAATTAGGTGAGAAGAGAATACAAAGAGATAATAAGAGAAAGGCTGGACATGCAGGTCCAATTTATAAATTCTGAATTTACAATAATTTCTAAAATTACCCTTCCCTTCTAATATCCATCCGATATACACTATTCATACATACATCCACATTCATTCATTCAAGGCATGTATACAACCAATCTAATCCAATTAATCCAATTAATTAGTCTTTGATTAGGTGACAATACAATGTTCAAACAATTGTTTGCATTTGCGCGAGTCCAACTCGTTTTGAGAATAAGTACTTATAGTACGAATTCATGAATCATATCGAACTACTCGTCAAATCCAATTTAAGTCGTATTCAATACTAATCCTATTATTTAATTCTAAATTAAATATTTACACTTTTATTGTGCTTTTATAACTTAGATTCCAAATCTAATCCAATCGGGTCTCAAAGCCCAACTAACATCTAATGTCCGTTTAATTAAAGTCCGATGGGCTTTCAATTGATTTCTTTAGGCTTGGGCTTTGGTCAATGTGGGTCAAACCCAATTACCAAGCCCAAATAAGGAATCACCCTCATTTGCCTTAAAATCAATATCAAGCCCATAAGGCCCAATTAAACATAAAAGCCCATTTATTACATTTGGACTTAATGGAGTCATTTAGGCCCAATTTTGGATCCAATCCAATTGGCCCAAACCTACTTGGCCCAACCAAGCCCATTATGTCCAAATATAATAGTTTTAGGCCCAATTCAAAATTAAGCCCAATTAATCAAATTTTAAAATTCTAAATTTTATAACTTAATTAATTAAAGTGTAATGTCATGATTAATCCTTTAAACCAATATTTCCAAAATATCAAATTAATCCATAATCATATTTTTATCTTAAATACATGTCCAACATTATTTAATCAAAAATCAAGTCCCCAATCATCCATGAAGCATTCGGCCAAGGTGATAAAATGGTTCCAATTTCGTTTTTCAATCCGATCGAATTACAAATCGTCATTCCATATTGTTTCAAGTCATCCAATGATCTTAAAATCAAAAAATCATCAAGTCCATTATGCCTACATGTATTCGTCCAAGCCACTTTTTGGGTTGAAAAATTAATCCAATTTATTTTCCATGAAATTGATGATGTATAATCTTAAGTAACATACATCTAAGCATATTTAATCAAACAAACTCATCAAATCATGCTTCATTCAATTTTCCCCAAATTTCACCCCCTAATATATTTTCATGCTCTTTAGGCTCAATGATACCATTGTTGGAAATTCTAATCCATACCCCAAGATCAAAAGAGCAACCAAATATATATAAATGAATGAACAATATTGAAGTATGGCGGAATCATACTCACAAAGATCGGAATGCGGATGCGTTGATGAAACGAAAACTTTTCCTTTGTGCAGTGAGGTTTCGGCCAAGGTGAAAGGAGATGCTCCAAGCTTTCTTTGATCCTCCCAAGCTCAAGGATTAGTTTCCCATAACACCTTAGTATGATCCCTTGATGGTGCTAGCCAAAGATGTGTATTAAAGTTCTAAACTTATACACTTTCTTCACAAAGTTTTTAAGAAAATGGAAGAAAATGGAGAGCCAAAACTGCAGTGAAGTTTCGGTCATGAGAGGGAGAGGAAGAGTGATTAATTTTTTGATTTTATTTATCTTATATATTTGTTTCAAAAACAAAATAAAAGATATACCAACTTTAGTCAAAAATAAATCAAAGTCAATCACCTTTTCTTTCAAGATTTTGGAGTGTTCCTTACACAATCAACCACCACCTAATCCCATCACCAAAAAGGTAATCTTTGACTAGTGATGTGATGGTTGATGTGACATGTAGGCCCCACACGATTCCAAATACGAGTGGGCCCGCAAACACTCCCGGGCTCGGGTTCGATAATTTCGAATTAACGAACTTTCGTCACGACGTTATTTAAATCGAATTTAATTAAATAATTATGCCTAACAAAATTACTATTCACATCGCTAACGAATTAATTCTAAATTAACTCGTTTGCCCGAATCAAAATCCAATTTTAATTCATCGTCGAAATCGAATTTCGTTTAAAATATCGAATATATTATTTTAACGATTAATTCTAAATTAATCTTTCTCTCTCTTTGAATAGTACTTTATCCAAGATAAAGTCTCTCCGCAAGTAATCCTAGATTAATTAAGTTCGAATCATACGTCATCGGTGAATCTTCGGGAAGCGACCCAAGAGACCTCTAGATATGTTGGCAGTAAATCCGGTTGTCGAACTATCCGAACACGTACGTACCAAGTACTACGTTTTTAACCGATTTACAAGACAAGGTTAGCCTCTAGCAAAACGCCATGCCTACCCAATTCTCTAGAAATATTCTTACTGGAAAATTAGATCTATAACTGGCGTAGTATATCGTAGTATAGTGTATAGCAATCCAGTATCGGATGATCACATGTAAGGCCTGGGGCTGGAGATGTGTCTGCCCCGTACGAAACATATATCGGACATCAAGCAACTAGTCTCTTTGAATCGGATAATCCTGACCTTGTCATATTATCCCGATGGTTGCAACCATTATAGAGTACTAGTTCTGTATCCTGCGCGATCATCATCTCCATATGTCTGAAGTGATACTTCCGTCTTGACATCACACCCAATACACTACGATTCTCGATAAACCTAGAAGAGGTGTACACAGAACATGTTAAAGCCCTGGACGACCAAAACTAAAGTCTACCGATTATCGCAAGCACTAGTGATGCAAGTCTCAGGTTAAGACCATACGCACCTACCCTGAAGCGGACTCCCATAGACACACAGACATACTACCAATGGGATTCCGCGGGGTCTATCCAGAGCGAAGCTGTTTTCCGTACCATCGGTAAAACACAACCTCCTACCGTACTTGCATAAGTATCCTATACTTAAATATATGAGAACTATACCGTTGTGCCCTCACAACACGCACAAGTGCAGTACTAGTCTATTCCGCATTATCGATGTCCAATCTCGATAATACTATGACTAGGGATATTTAATGATTAAACCTTTATGGATTGATACTGTCTCATATCATCTCAATCTGGAACTAATCATAGGGACTTTTACCATTATATATCAAAGTAAGTAAATTACAAAACGGTAAAAGGCAATTTCATTACTACATAGTCAATTTTGTACAATAATACAATATCATTTATAAAACAGTGACGCTATGGGTCATACATGTCTAACAGTCCCCCTACTGGATCTAAGAATTGGATTGGATCCAATTGATCTTAGAGATCTACCTAGTTAATTATCATACAATTTGTTGGCCAAAGTCAAGATTGTGTGATATTTAACGGCATCCTAGCCCACTAGGAAACACGGTTTCCCTAGTACTCCACAGAGGGTTAGAGGCTCGCCGAAAAATAGTGGGAGGCAAGAATTGAATTTACAATATTCGTTTAATTACTTGCCATACGTGCTCAAATCAAATATCATTCGTCAAATAAATTAAATGTTAGTTGGACTAATATTTAAATCGTTGTTTTAATAAAACAGTTGGATTGTATTCAAACAAATAAATTATAGTTGATTAAATAGTTGGACTATTGTAATCATTATAATAAATAGTACCTAAATCGTTGATTAAATAGTTGGACTATTAAAATCAAGATAAAATTGAAAAATTGACATTTTAAACATAATCATAGGGAAAATGTATTTAAATGGTTTAATTTTTCAAATTGGGAATAAAGATTCAGGATAGTCCTGGAAAATAATAAGTTACTTTATTTGATAAAATAACATATTAGGCCTAAGCCCGGAGTTAAGCAAATAGTATAACATAATCTTTGGAAGATTTATGTGATGATAACTTTAATACTTAATCCAATTTAGCTTGTCGCAGTAGACTTCTTAATTTATTTGTCAGAACTAAGGGTTAGATCCTTAAAGTATGATAAAGAAATTGAAGGATCTTCATAATCTATACTTAGATTTTAGAGGTACTAAATTGCAATAAATAACTCTTGGAGAGTTACTGGCTATTCTCAAGGAGTCAAAGCCAAAGTTTGCAATAAGGCAAGTAGCGCAAGGCGCACCTTACTTCGATATTCTAGAAAAACCTAAGGCTTGGCCAAAGGCTTCTGGAATGTTGAAAAGGGCAAAGGAAAAATCATTATAATCTTCTGGGAAAATAAAAGACATATCCCAAAATGTCTGCCTAAATGTGGCAAACGGAATCGCGGAAGCATGACTGCCGTTTGGACAAAAAAACATGAAGGGATTGAAGACGGGCATGACTCTGACTTCAAATATGTTTGTCATAAATATGTTCACTAATAGTATTAAAATGGATTTTAGATACTTAGTGTGATACATAAATATGCATTGATGTTCAGAATCTGCTATGAGCAGGATACTGACTTCAGTTGAGATTAATCAGCGAATTGGAAACGGGACGAAAGTCGTTGTTTCAACCGTAGATACCTAAGTTTAGGAAATTTGGAAACTGTTATAATGTAACTAGTTTGACTAGAAACATTATCTCTATATCGGTGTATAATCTGTTGCGGATATACCTTTATATTCTAGAACACTAAAGTATTTTATTTTATAAAGATGATATTGAGATAAACACATTAGATGTGAATAACATAATTTATATTTTGAATATAAATAAATCTCAAACGTACAACATGACAAACAAATACTCAAACTGATTTGATCAGAAGAAATTAATAAGTGGCATTGTTGTCTGGGACATAATCAAACAAGACTCGTATATCCGCACTTTCGAAGAGTGGGTACTTGGACAAATTTGATTCAATTCAAATAAAGTCTACTAATCTAGTTTATTGGGCAAAGTGCCTAAAATACTATTTACTTGGTAAAAGTGTAAAAGCCATCGATCTGTTAGCCCTAGTTCATAGTGAAGCAAGTGGGCCCATGTCTAGCTAGGCTAGATGTGGATATGAATATCTCGTGACCTTTACGAATGTGGCATCACGTTATGGTTATATGTTTCTTGTGAAACACAAATCGGAAACTTTTAAAGTTTCGACACGAAATAAACAAACAGATCGGCTAAAGTATTAAATCGTCACGGTTAGACCATGACAAAAATACTTAAGCAGTAAGTTTCTAAAATACTTGAAAGATTATAGTATTCTTTCAATGAGGACTCCTCCCGGAAATTTGACGGTGTGTCCGAACACGATAAACCAAATTTTGTTAGACATGATAAAGTTAATCATGAGTCGCTCTGAGCTACCATTTCCTTCAATGGATAAGCATTAACAGTGCATAACTTATTTTGAATAAGGTTCCATAAAAATCTGTTTGACAGATTTCATATTAGATATGAATAGGAAAGAAACCGGGTTTCACATTCCTGAAGATTTTGGAATGCTAGGCATATGTTTGGATGATACCAAACTAAAACCCAAATTGGATAAGTGGGAGGATAGTAAAACTCGATGAAAATCGGAGTAATACTATTCAAGGCACCGATTCCTAATGGAACATAAATAGTTCATCAAGGATGAAACTATACCAATAATCTTCGAATACACAAGAACCGCGTAAGTCGGAGAGAGTCAGAAAAAAACCTGGGGTATAGGTTTCTGATCTCATCTCATAAAGATGACAATCTTATTGAGGAATACCAACTGACTACGTATGAGGAAGTGATACAAGGTATCGACTTCCTGATCATGACAAAGTGTCATAAATCCGAAATGGATCCCATGTATACCAACTATGTTTAGACACTAGTTGATGTACCGCAAGACATTGTGACTATTGGTACTATATAAGTCTTCCAGGAGGACATACATGGATGGCAACATACCAACGTATAAAGCTAGGCTTTTAGCGGAAAGGTATCATTATCAATATTATGTTGATTTTGATTCAACCTTTTAACTGTTGCCATGGTAAATCCATTTGGATAATGCTTGCTAAAGCTGCATGTTTTATTTATGAAATATGACAGCTGAACGGGAAAATCGCAATCCTTAAACGGAAACCTTTTGGAGGATGTTTAAAACACCATGTCGGTTTTGTCGTACCATAACTAGCAAACAAGGTTTGCAGGTTATTCGATCCATGTTTGGATTGAAGCAAACATTGAGTCCTTGGAATTATCGTTTTGATGTAATCATAATAGTTTATGATTTAATTCAAAATGAATTGATTCTTGTGTATATAAGAGGGTTAGTGAGAGCGCACTGACAGTGGCTGTCCTATATAATAATGATAACATATCATTTCTTGGAAATGATATTCCCATAAAACAATCGGTGAAAGCTTGGCTTTCATAAACACTCTCTGAGAACTCGTACATTGAAAAATATACGTGACCTAGTGTCTCATACGCCTTGAGCATATGGAGTCACAATCGGGCCAATCCAAGTGATAGTCACTGGATTGAAGTTAAGAACATACTTAGTATCTCAGAGATCTAAGGATTCTGTCTTAAACAATGGAGAAGGAAAACTTGAAGTGACTGGGATCACTGCTGCAAGTTTCCTAACCGATAAAACGACTATAAGTCACAAAATGGTACTATACAGTTTGAATAACGGTACAGTGAGCTGGAAATCTTCCAAGTAAGATACTGTTACCGAATAAACAACAATGTGGGTTATTGCTGCAGCTGAGGCAGCAATAGAAGCCATTTGGGTCGATAACAAATCTAATTAGATTAGATATAGTTCTTTTAGCAGCTGAGCTAGGCTACATCGCAGGCTAAAGAATTAACGGTCTCATCAACGATCCAGATATATAATTCGATAATCATCTAATTCGTTCGGATCATAGATCGCGGCGATGTGATGATCGAATAAATCGCATCAGATGATAATCATGCAAATCCGCCGACGAAAATCTTTTCTCGGCAATTTGAGTGAACCGTACATAGTTTGGGTGGTAGACACTCGAGTGACTGGCTATAGGCCAAGTGGGAGATTGTTGAACAATTATGACCCATAGCGTCACTATTTGTACAGATCATGGTGTTGTTGTACAAATTAACTATGTGACAAAGGAGATTGATCTCTTATCATTTGTGATTAGATCACCAAGATGTATAAATGATAGTAGGTCCTTATGATTTGTTCCTGGATTGAGAATAATATGAGACAGTATCAGTCCACGAAGGATAAATCATTAAATATCCCTAGTCAGAGTATTATCGAGATTGGACATCGATAAATGCGTAAAAAACTAGTATTACAATTGTGCACGTTGTGAGGGCACAACGGCATAGTTCTCATATGTTTGGGTATATAATACTCATGCAAGTGTAATAGGAGGTTGTGTTTTACTGATGGTACGGGAAACAGCTTCGCTCTGGATAGACCCCCTCGGAATTCCATTGGTAGTATGACTATGTGTCTATGGAAGTCCGAAATTAGGGTAGGTGTATTTGGTCTTAACCTGAGACTTGCACCGCTAATACTTGCGACAATCAATATACTTTGGTTTTGGTCGTCCAAGGCTTTAACCGGTTTCTGTGTACGCCTCTTCTGAGTATATCGAGAATCATAGTGTGTTGGGTGTGATGTCAAGACGGAAGTGTCACTCCAGTCATATGGAGATGATGGTCACGTAGGATACGGTACTGGTTCTCTTATGTACTGCAGTCATCGGGATAAAATAACAAGGTCAGGTTTATCCGATTATAGAGACTAGTTACCAGACATCCGACATGTGTTTCGTACGGGGCAGACACAATTCCAGCCCCAGGCCTAGCATGTGATCATCCGATACTGGATCGAAATATGCAATACTACGTATACTACGCCTGATATAGATCCTTATATTCCTGTAAGGATATTTCTTGAGAATTGGGTAGGCATGGCGCTTTGCTAGAAGCCAACCTTGTCTTGTAAATCGATACAAACGTAGTACTAGGTACTTACGTGTTCAGATAGTCCGACGACCGAATTTACTGCCAACATATCCGGGGATCTAATGGGTGCTTCCGGAAGATTCACCGATGACGTATGACTCGTACTTTTAATCAATCTAGGATTAATTAGATGAGAGATAAAATTAATCTGGGATTAATTGTGGAGATATTTTATCTGGGATAAAATGTCATTTAAAGAGAGATAACGATTAATTTGGAATTAATCGATAAAATAATATATTTGATATATTAAATGAAATTGGATTTCGATGCGGAATTAAAATTATATTTTAATTCGGGCGAACGAGTTAATTTAGAATTAATTCGTTAGCGATGTGAATAGTGATTTCACTAGGCGTAATCATTTAATTACGTCGCAATGGAAAATCCGTTAATTTGGAATTAGCGAACCCGAGCTCGGGATTATTTGCGAGCGCATTCGCATTTAAAATTCGAATGCGGCACACAAGTCAAATCAAGCGTCAAATCGCTAGTCACTTTGAGTGATGTGATAACTTGTCACTTGATTGATTGAGTGATGTGACTTGATGGAAGTTGATGGTGGAGTGTGATACTGTAGGACACAGAAAATGGACGACGCTGTTCTGGGCTCGCGGCCCGGTTGGGAGTACGGAGTAGCCCGCGGGGGACTAAATCGGAGAATGAAATGGAGTCGCCACCCGGTGTGAACCGGGAAAATGATTTAAGGCCGCACTCACCCCTCGCAAGGGAAGACCTCAAACCGTTGGGTTCAGAATGGTCCCTTACTTATGCCACTTCTAATGAACGGATTTGTGCAATAATTTAACTAAGTCTACACAACATACATATTGGTCAAAGTAGTCTAAATTCTTATAAAGCCTAAATCTAGGTTTGCATGCTTCAAAGATAAACTTTCATAATAGCAAACACATGATATCACACATCAAACATGTTAAATAAATAATGATCTAAACATAACATAACTTAAATTCCTAATACGAAAGGTAAATAACTAAGTCATGCTAAAAATAAAACAACATTCTAATAGCCTAATCATGCTCAAATACAAGTTTGGATGAAATGAAATACGTGAATCCTTCAAGTGGTACGGGGCATTGTATCCCGAGTGCAAACCATAATACCGTCCATTCAGATTCGGCTATGAAATTTATGTCCGGGTTTCCATCCAATATACCACAAAAAGGAACACATATTCCATTCACCCGAAATCACATCATGTACTAATTAACAATATTCATGCGAAATAAAGTAATAAAATAACTAAAAATAAAGGATAATAAATAAAATGGGTGCCCTCAGGTCTTACCTTTTTAGTCGCTTTCCGGGAGTGCGTTTCACGGTGCCGGAAGGGATATCGTTTCGCTGTTTTCACTGGTCCGCTGTTTCCACTATTTTCACAGGTTCACTGTTTTCTCTGTTTTCATTAGTCCGCTGTTTCCGCTGTTTCCACGGGTCCACTGTTTCTACTATTTTATCCGTTTTCACTCGCGGTTTTCTTTGTGTTTTTTTCTTTGTTTTTCTCACTGTTTTCACTGGGTTTTCAGTCTATTTCTTTGGTCACTTTTTGGGACGATTTGAGACAATTTTAAGTGCGGTTTTGGGTGGTTAGGGGGACTGGTTGGGGCTGTTGTTTTCAGTTGGATGGCTTGCCGTTTGAAGGGCTTTGTGCATGTATTCAGGATGTTGTTTGAAGGGCTATGTTATGCAGTTTCTGGAGTAGTTTTTATGGGACTGGTTCTGAATTATTTGGCTTATTTACGTGGCTTATGAGGGCTGAAGTTGAGTGTCATCGTGGTGGGCTTATGCGTGTGTTATGAAAGGCAGTTCACTGGTAGTGTTTATGCGTGATGAAGGAGGGGCTTTAGGCGTGATGAAGGGTTCCAAGGATAGTGAATCCGGCGTCAATGGCGTGAGTTAAAGGGCTTTAAGAGGGATACTTGGTACAAGGTTCATGGCTGTTTGCTAGTGAGTCCATGAAAGGTGTGTGTCCTTTCAACTTGTGTGTGGCTTCATGCACGTTCAACGTGCAGTTTGGTGAGAGAGGCTAAGGGTTCTTGATGGCTACGTGAGGGCTGTGTGTTTGGCCGAGAGTGTGATGATGGTTGATAGCCGTATAGGTTGATGTGTTGTGAGGGTTTTGAGGTAGAGGGTTGATGGGTTCTTCCGTGAGAGTGAGAAGGCTGCGAGAGGGGGCTGCTTGTGTTTGTTTAAGAATGAGAGGGCTGCCGAGGGTTGGGAGTGATGATGGTTGGTTTATGTGTTAAGGGTTGTTACATATAAGCCGCATGAAGGCTGTATAGGGGCTGTGAGTGTGGCTAAGACAGAGGCAGAAACGGTGGTTGAGTGAGGCAGTAGCGTGTGTACGCTGAATGGAGTAGCTGGCCAGTGCGTGAGTTGATCAAGTGCGTGAAGGGCTGCTGTGGGTTTATTTATGGCAGTATGTTGCATGGTGAATGGGCTGATCAATGTGATCTGTTTGTGAGTGAGGGATTGAGTAATGAGAGAGTGTCTAGGGTTCTCGGCGTGGGGCGTGATGTGGGTCATTGGGGACTTTATGGCGTGAAGGGTTTTTATGTGGCAAAGTGAGTGAAGTCCCCCCTGCGTGAAGGTGATGAAGGGTTTATATGGTAGTTGGCTTTGAAGTGAGAGAGGGAGAGACATCATGGGTGCTTATGGGTAGTAGCATGGGCGTGCAGAGTGGTTATGGATGGTGGTTAGCATGAGTAGGGTATGGTTTGCATGGGTGCTTGTATCGAGGGTGCAGGGGAATAATGGTTGATTGCAAGTTGGTGAGTGGAGGGTGGTTGAATGGAGGGATATGTGGCAGTGTATGGGCGTAAATGAGGGTCTGATGGAAATGGCGTGAGATGCATGGGTGGTATTTGTTGTTTTGCTTTGTGTTTTTTTGCTTTGTGAATGAGGAGAATGTGAGATTCATGCATGTTGATGGAATTGTGTTTGTTGTTTTGTGTTTGGTCTGGTTTGTGAAGGAATTGTGAGGGAATTGATTTTCGTTGGTTAGTGTTTGGGAGGGATTTGTGATTGGTGGCTTTTGGTTATTTGATGTGAGTGGGTTTTGTTGATGTTGTTTATTTTATTGGTTGATGGTTTTTTATTGTTTATTGTTTGTTTGTTAAAGGGTGTTGTTCACGTGGATATGGAAATGGAGTAATGTGTTTATTATTGGTTTTGTTGTTTTGCATTTTTTATTGTTTGATTTTGTTTGAATTTGTTTAATTGGTTGGTGGCTTATTATTTTATGTTTGTGCATGGAAGTTGAAGGGACCCAGGGGTAGGTTTAAGGTTCGGGGCGAGAATAAATTTTGATACAGAAGCTCAACGAGCAAACCCAAGGTTAAGCGAGCGAATGAAAATCCAACAAAACGTCAATTCTTGACTTTTCCCTTCCGTCGTCCGTTTCCCGCGACTCCCGTGACTTAAAAGGTGGTGCCTCCATACGAGGCTCATCATTGGGCTGGTATGCAAAAATGCAATGCCTACAGTCGCCCCCGCTTTGATGGGACTTATTCAGTGTGTGACAATGACAATCCTATCAAAGTTCGTGCAATGCATTTTTACTTACCTGGCTCGCCAGCTGCCACATGGTTTGCCTGCTGTGTTGAGTTTAGTTGGTCTGGTTGTGCCATTATGCTAAACCCCATTTCCGAGGTGTTGCTGAAGTGATGACTGTCCATCATCGAACTGTGCTCCATTTTTGGAGTGATGAGATAATGGTCCATTTTCGAACCGTACTCCATTTTCGGAGTGATGAGATAATGGTCCATTTTCGAACCGTGCTCCATTTTCGGAATGATGAGATAATGGTCCATTTTCGAACCGTGCTCCATTTTCGGAGTGCCGGAGTAGTGATGATTGTCCATTTTCGAACTGTGCTCCATTTTCGGAGTGCCAGAGTAGTGATGATTGTCCATTTTCAAACTGTGCTCCATTTTCAGAATGCCAGAGTAGTGATGATTGTCCATTTTCGAACTGTGCTCCATTTTCGGAATAATAGTCTATTTTCGAACCGTTGCTGATATGAAAGCGGCCCATTTTCGAACCATTGCTGATGTAAAAGCGGTCCATTTTCGAACCATTGCTGATGTAAAAGCGGCCAATTTTCGAACCATTGCTGATGTAAAAGCGGCCTATTTCTGAACCATTGCTGATGTGAAAGCGGCCCATTTCCGAACCATTGCTGATGTGAAAGCGGCCCATTTCCGAACCATTGCTGATGTGAAAGCGGCCCATTTCTGAACCATCCCTGATGTGAAAGCGGCCCATTTCCGAACCATTGCTGATGTGAAAGCGGTCCATTTTCGAAACATTACTGATGTGGGTCTTGACCTTGAGACTCATCCCCAAAAATGGATATGTAACTGATGTGGGTCTCGACCCTGGGACTCATCCCAGAAACTGATACTGAAACTGATGTGGGCCTCGACCCTGGGAATCATCCCCGAAAATTGATGCTGATGCTGATGTGGGCCTCGACCCTGGAATGCTATACCTGACGGAACTGATACTGATAATGATGTGGGCCTTGCCCCCAGAGTGCCATACCCGGCAAATACTGACACTGACGTGGGCCTCGCCCCCAGAATGCCGTACCCAGCAAAGACTTATAGTGATGTAAATGATTTATTTCAACATATTATATTGCTCTCCTCGAGACAATTCTGATAGCTAAACATATTTTCGTCCTCAATGAATGCTTCATGTCAAAACCAGAGAACCTTCAAAGTACTTGATACACTCAACTTCGATCGTCTGAATAGGTGATCCGAACTAGACCCCTAGTGTGTATGTGTTAAGGCTCTTTCGCAGCTTGTTCCTTAAGTGGGCCAACTCGATGATTTTGTCTCAGAGAATCGAACCAGTGGGTCTAACCAACCTGGATGTCTTAATCACATTCTGTGATTACTTCTGCATACTCAACATGATATGGTTTTCATTTTTTTTCTTTTGTCTCTTTCTTTTTCATTTTGAATTTTCTCTTTTCTTTTCTTTTCTTTTCTGACACACCTACCCTTTAAGGTAGCATTTCTCCTCATGGTGGTCCTAATACTCGCCCATGGGTAGCTTCACGCTTATCGGTTATATGTGGTCTATTATTTTCTTTTCTTTTTATTTCAGAGACTTTTTTTTTCAACCATATCATATATCATAGCATCAGTAAACAAGTGTGGACACCCAGGCAAACGGTCATTCACTGATCCATCATCTCTTCAACTAGTCACCTCGTTATCCACTCAGGCTCCTACTGCCAGGATCCCACAATCAAGTGCTCACGGGTCTAGCTGAGATCAATCCATTCAGAATATCGGACGAGAGCACGTCTCGCACTTATCGTTTCTAGGGTTTCTCCCTACAACATACAATGTCATCACCAGACATATGTCTAACTATCAAAGACTTATCTCTCACTCATTTTTTCATTTTTTTCTCTTTTTTTTTCTTTTTTTTTTCAAAGAATTTTCTTTCTGCTGCTGACAATGTGGGCTTTGACCCCAGGATCCATACCCGAAACTCAAACTTAAATGGGCCTCAACCCTATGTTTCCTTCTCAATTCTGATACCAATGTGGCCCTCGACCCAAGGATTACTACCCGAATCCAATATAGTGCTTTCAAGATTTCTGATTGGCTTACCGCCGTTGCTTTCTTCTTCCTTCTTCCAAACCTGTGAATATGAAAAACAGAATAAAGACGTGTGTATGTAATGTATACATGTGTGGAGATACTCCCTGTTCTTGATGGGTGAGACCCTCATTTTGCTCCTTGGCGCCACGTGTTTCCTCCTGATGGTTTTCTCTTCTGTTTGAAACCTGCAAACATAGAATGAACACAAGAATTGCAAGTATGTTACGTGTATGCATGCATGTGTGTGTTTCCTATCCCGTTGGGTTAGGCCTTCTGTCAATTCCTTTGGTGACTGCTCAGTCTTCTTTCCTTCCAGCAAAGTGCAGCTTCAATCTGCTTTCATCGATCGACTCGGTGAACTCATTCTCTCCCAAATCTGGTAGTCTCATTGTCTTGTTTCCCAATTTCCTGTCTTTTCTGCTTATTTCTTCTGAGAATTCTCTGTGTTCTAAACATCGCAGAGTATCATAGTACCATGGTCCGATGCTTTTGTCAAATACACTCATGTTGCAAGTTGAAAGACTCAGGCAAGTAAGCGAAATGAAATTTTTTATCATCATAAAATGGGTTCAAACAAGTAGATGAAATAGATGTCTTGAAAATGCAGGATTGAAATCAAACAAACTAAGGAGAACAGTCTCTTCATTCACATCATTTCCTTCTTCCTTGGCCTAAAGTTCTTCACCGTTGTCATCTCACTTTTCCATGAAAGAAGCTCAGTGTTTGAAATCTTGAAGGACAAATCTTTTAGGTAAGCCAGAGTTGATCATGTAAGTGGGTGGTGGGACGGAGTGGTAGTTTGGTAGAGGATTTCTGTGTGTGTTGGGTTTTTTTGGATCAGGTATTTTACGGGTATCAATGAGATTTTGAATCTCATGTCTGAGGCGGGTTCAGTTGTCGGTGTCATGTCCATGTTGCTGGTGGAAGTAACAGAAAAGGTTCACGTTTAGGTGTGGCGGTGGAGGGTGTGGAAGTGGTTTTCCTTCTAAGGGTTTTAAAAGTCCTTGTCCCTTCAATTTTTCAAACACCTTTGACAAAGGCTTCCCTAAGCTAGAGAAGTGTCGGTTCTTGATGGTAGCAACCTCAGCAGTGGTGGGCTTGGTTTCAGAAGTCCCTCCAGAATTCCTTCTATTCTGGCCATAAAACTTTATGTTCTCAGATTCTTCCTCTTCAATGTCCATGACGGTTTCCCTCAGCTGTCGGAAATTAGTGATCATGGAGGTCATCCTCCTCAATTTGTCGTAGATGGAGGGTTTGGTTCCCTTGATGATCATTTTAATTTGGTCATTCTCAGAGGGCCGAGTCTGCATCTTTAGAAGCTGGCTCCTCCAGCGATCCACATAGTCTTTGAAGTTCTCCTCTAGTTTCCGCTTGATGTTCTCCAGATCACGGAGTGACAGATCGATCTCCAAGTCAGTGACATATTGTTTCAGGAAGGCATCAGCTAACTCCCTCCAGTCTTCCTTCACCTTCTTCTCAAGGCTATGATACCAAACCACAGGAGCTCATTCGAGCGACATCCCAAACATCTTTTGGGCCTGGCATTGTGATAGGCCCACCGAACTCATCACCGAAACATATTGCCGTAAATGGACTCTCGGGTCTCCATTTCCATTGAACTTATCAAGATCAGGCATTTTAAAATTAGCCGGCAACTGTTCTTCAAAAGTCATCGACTCAGAATCTAGCAGGTCTTCATCTTTACCCTTCATCTTGCGGGTAACTGTTTCTACTTGATCCCGGAGTTTCTGTAATTCTGCCTGAGATCCAGCTATTTTTCCAGCGGCATACTCAGCCATAATCATAATCAAACATAGGGATATCATCATTAACCCTGTTCTGAGGCTTTTTACCCCTCTCATTTTCAGAACTACCCCCGGCACGAGGTACAGCTACATTAGGCAAGGCAACATTCAGAGTCTGGAATTGTTCAATCATCTTGGCGAGACTTGCTTCTATCTGATCCATTCGAGACCCCTCGTTGGCAGATTCACTCATTTTTATCACTGATCTTTTGATGAGTCTGCCTTCTTCCCTAACCCAATGGGAATCTATGATGGCTTTTAAAACACAAGGGTTAGCATGATGCATGTATGCATGAAATGCGTGAGATGCGTGTGATGCGGAAAATACATATATAAGTTGGCCTTTCATCATTTTAAGGCATTCAATCACATCATTACGCGGTGCAAACTTGTCCCAGTTGAAAAGGCCCAACAAGTTTATACTTTTGCGATAACATGACTAAACAACTTCAAATAATAAGAGGCCTAAACACAAAATGGCCCATCGGCATTTTAGAAACTTTTGACCCAATTGTCAAAGGACACAAACTCGTTCCAGTTTAAATGGCCCAACCAGTTCATATCTCTTGACAAAAAGTCCAATTGAATCCAAATAACGATGGTCCCAAACACAAGCATAAAAGAAATTATTTCTATGGGTCATACAATTAGGGTTCGCATGCAGGTTTAAAAGAATGTAAACAAAGGATCCCGATGACGAAGGTTTGCTCACAACTAGGACTCCCCACTCAAGGGTTTGAGCGACCAAGTGAACGCACCTTTTTTATACCTTACGGTACATGCCAATGAGTTATGGTGTGTAACTGACTGTCAAATGGATTTCCCGTTGTAGATTCCCCAGAGGGAGGGTGGAGCGAGGCTCTCTTAAGTACCCAAGCCTCTTAGGCTCTTATCGCTTGGTGTCAGGAATAAACAACGAGTCCTCCAAACTAGTCTGTCACAACGAGCTACAAGTAATGATTACCTCGGTGCCTTCACAGCCTTTCCTTATGAAAAGGTAGTGAGTGAAGGAAGACACTGAACCATCACCTAGCCTTAACAATGCCTTTAATTAAATTCTCTAAACCCACGGTAGACATGGTTAATTTAAAGCACAAATCACAAACATTACAAGACATTATTTCGGGGCCGATTCTCTATCCCCAGTGGAGTCGCAAGACTGTAGGACACAGAAAATGGACGACGCTGTTTCCGGCTCACGGCCCGGATGAGAGTACGGAGTAGCCCGCGGGGGACTAAACCGGAGAATGAAATGGAGTCGCCACCCGGTGTGAACCGGGAAAATGATTTAAAGCCGCACTCACCCCTCGCAAGGGAAGACCTCAAACCGTTAGGTTCGGAATGGTCCCTTACTTATGCCACTTGTAATGAACGGATTTTTGCAATAATTTAACTAAGTTTACACAACATACATATTGGTCAAAGTAGACTAAATTCTTATAAAGCCTAAATCTAGGTTTGCATGCTTCAAAGATAAACTTTCATAACAGCAAACACATGATATCACACATCAAACATGTTAAATAACTAATGATCTAAACATAACATAACTTAAATTCCTAATACGAAAGGTAAATAACTAAGTCATGCTAAAAATAAAACAACATTCTAATAGCCTAATCATGCTCAAATACAAGTTTGGATGAAATGAAATACGTGAATCCTTCAAGTGGTACGGGGCATTGTATCCCGAGTGCAAACCATAATACCGTCCATTCGGATTCAACTATGGAATTTATGTCCGGGTTTCCATCCAATATACCACAAAAAGGAACACATATTACATTCACCTGAAATCACATCATGTACTAATTAACAATATTCATGCGAAATAAAGTATAAAATAACTAAAAATAAAGGATAATAAATAAAAGGGGTGCCCTCAGGTCTTACCTTTTTAGTCACTTTCCGGGAGTGCGTTTCACGGTGCCGGAAGGGATATCGTTTCGCTGTTTTCACTGGTTCGCTGTTTCCACTATTTTCACAGGTTCACTGTTTTCTCTGTTTTCATTAGTCCGCTATTTCCGCTGTTTCCACAGGTCCGCTGTTTCTACTGTTTTATCCGTTTTCACTCGCGGTTTTCCCTGTGTTTTTTTCTTTGTTTTTCTCACTGTTTTCACTGGGTTTTCAGTCTATTTCTTTGGTCACTTTTTGGGATGATTTGAGACAATTTTAAGAGCGGTTTTGGGTGGTTAGGGGGACTGGTTGGGGCTGTTGTTTTCAGTTGGATGGCTTGCTGTTTGAAGGGCTTTGTGCGTGTATTCAGGATGTGGTTTGAAGGGCTATGTTATGCAGTTTCTGGAGTAGTTTTTATGGGACTGGTTCTGAATTATTTGGCTTATTTACGTGGCTTATGAGGGCTGAAGTTGAGTGTCATCGTGGTGGGCTTATTCGTGTGTTATGAAGGGCAGTTCACTGGTAGTGTTTATGCGTGATGAAGGAGGGGCTTTGGGCGTGATGAAGGGTTCCAAGGATAGTGAATCTGGCATCAATGGCGTGAGTTAAAGGGCTTTAAGAGGGCTGCTTGGTACAAGGTTCCCGGCTGTTTGCTAGTGAGTCCGTGCAAGGTGTGTGTCCTTTGAACTTGTGAGTGGCTTCATGCACGTTCAACGTGCAGTTTGGTGAGAGGGGGCTAAGGGTTCTTGATTGCTACGTGAGGGCTGTGTGTTTGGCTGAGAGTGTGATGATGGTTGATAGCCGTATAGGTTGATGTGTTGTGAGTGTTTTGAGGTAGAGAGTTGATGGATTCTGCCGTGAGAGTGAGAAGGCTGCCGAGAGGGGGCTACTTGTGTTTGTTTGAGAATGAGAGGGCTGCCGAGGGTTGGGAGTGATGATGGTTGGTTTATGTGTTAATGGTTGCTACATATGAGCCGCATGAAGGCTGTATCGGGGCTGTGAGTGTGGCTAAGACAGAGGCAGTAACGGTGGTTGAGTGAGGCAGTGGCGTGTGTTGGCTAGGGCAGATTGTGGATGTGTGCGCTGAATGGAGTAGCTGGGCAGTGCGTGAGTTGATCAAGTGCGTGAAGGGCTGCTGTGGGTTTATTTTTGGCAGTATGTATACATGGTGAAGGGGCTAATCAATGTGATCTGTTTGTGAGTGAGGGATTGAGTGATGAGAGAGTGTCTAGGGTTCTCGGTGTGGGGCATGATGTGGGTCCTTGGGGACTTTATGGCGTGAAGGGTTTTTATATGGCAAAGTGAGTGAAGTCCCCCCTGCGTGAAGGTGCTGATGGGTTTATATGGTAGTTGTCTTTGAAGTGAGAGAGGGATAGACATCATGGGTGCTTATGGGTAGTAGCATGGGCGTGCAGAGTGGTTATGGATGGTGGTTAGCATGAGTAGGGTATGGTTTGCATGGGTGCTTGTACGGAGGGTGCAGGGGAATAATGGTTGATTGCAAGTTGGTGAGTGGAGGGTGGTGGGATATGTGGCAGTGTATGGGCGTAAATGAGGGTCTGATGGAAATGGCGTGAGATGCATGTGTGGTATTTGTTGTTTTGCTTTGTGTTTGTTTGCTTTGTGAATGGGGAGAATGTGAGATTCATGGATGGTGATGGAATTGTGTTTGTTGTTTTGTGTTTGGTCTGGTTTGTGAAGGAATTGTGAGGGAATTGATTTTCGTTGGTTAGTGTTTGGGAGGGATTTGTGATTGGTGGCTTTTGGTTATTTGATGTGAGTGAGTTTTGTTGATGTTGTTTATTTTATTATTTATTTGTTTGATGTGAGTGGGTTTTGTTGATGTTGTTTATTTTATTGGTTGATGGTTTTTTATTGTTTATTGTTTGTTTGCTAAAGGGTGTTGTTCACGTGGACATGGAAAATGGAGTAATGTGTTTATTTATTTGGTTTTTTTGTTTTGCATTTTTTATTGTTTGAATTTGTTTGAATTTTTTTAATTGGTGGTGGCTTATTATTTTACGTTTGTGCATGGAAGTTGAAGGGACACAGGGGTAGGTTTAAGGTTCGGGGCGAGAATAAATTTTGATACATAAGCTCAACGAGCAAACCCAAGGTTAAGCGAGCGAACAAAAATCCAACAAAACGTCAATTCTTGACTTTTCCCTTCCGTCGTCCGTTTCCCGCGACTCCCGCGACTTAAAAGGTGGTGCCTTCGTACGAGGCTCATCATTGGGCTGGTATGAAAAAATGCAATGCCTACAGATACACTCAAATGTGATGGCATGATAGATTTTAAATATATTTAAATGTTTGGTATTTGTTTTTTTATTTTGGAAATCAATTAATTGATTTTTTTGAAAATAAAAAGTGGTATTAGATACACACTTTTGGCCAACCATCACACAACTCACTCTTTCTCTTTCTCTCCCTCTCTTTTACGCCCAAGGGGCAGCCATTTTCTCTCCTCTGGTTTGCTCACTGCCGTGAGCTAAGGGAAGCAAAAGTGTTGTGATTTTGTGGCAAAATCATCAAGAGCTAGCACTCCGAGAGACATGCGAAGGTGATAGGGAAGTCCACCCATGAGCTTGGAATCATTTGACGAAGCTTGGAGCTTGACGAAGGATCAACAATGGCTGAAAATGGAGACACCATAGCAGCTCACTGCCGTGACTTCCAGTGGGCAGAAATTTGATTTTTGTTCGTCGCCGCGTCGCTCAACCGATCGATGTAAGTATTCCGCAACTTCCTCGATTGTATTCGCACTTATTTCTTTCTTTGTATTCAATCCTCGGGGCCGTAGAAACTCTAACACATATTACACTTGCATGAGTATCCAATACCCAAATATATGAGAACTATTATGTTACGCTTCCATAACACGCACAAGTGTAATACTAGTCTATTCCGCATTATCGATGTTCAGTCTCGATAATACTATAACTAGGGATATTTAATTATTAAACCTTAGTGGATTAATATTGTCTTATATATTATTAATCCGGTACTAATCATATGGACTTTTATCATTTATATATCCCGGTAATCCAATTACAAATGATAAAAGAGCAATTTCCTTTGCCACATAGTTAATTTGTACAACAATACCATGTTCTGTACAAATAGTGATGCTATGAGTCATAATTGTCTAACAATCTCCCACTTGGCCTATAGCCAATCACTCAAGTGTCCTACACCTGAACTATGTACGGGTCGCTCAAACTTCTACTGAGAAACAACTTTCGTCAGTGGATTTGAAAGGTTATCATCTGATGCGATTTATTCGATCATCACATCGCCACGATGTATGATCCGACGAATCAGATGAAATAGTTGAAGTATATACTTGGATCTTTGATGAGACCATTAATTCTTTAGCTTGTGCTGTATCCTAGCTCAGCTGCTAACAGAACTACTCCTAATCTAATTAGGAATTTTATAGATCCAAAATTGCTTCTTTTGTTGCCTCAGCTGCAGTAATTTTCCATTTTTGTTGTTTATTCGGCAATAGTATCTTGCTTGGAAGATTTCCAGCTCACTGTCCCGTTATTCAAACTATATAGTACCCTTATTACGACTTATAGTCGTTTTTATCGATTAGGAAACTTGCAACGGTGAACCCAGTCACTTCAAGTTCACCTCATCCATAGCTTAAGAAAGCATCCTTAGATCACCTAAGATACTTAATGATGTTCTTAACATCAATCCAGTGACTATCACTTGGATTGGCCTGATTGTGACTCCATATGCTCAAAGTCTATGAGACACCAGGTCACATACATATTTTCAATGTACGAGTTCTCGAAGAGTGCCAACAACTTTTAAATCTATCCAGTAGATCCTTATTCCTAGAATAAAAGTTGTCTCTCCCAAGTAATCTACGGAGAATTTTCATGAAAGCCAAGCTTTCACCGATTGTATTATAGGAATGTCATTTCCAAGAAATGACATGTCATCATTATATAGGACAATCATTGTCAGTACGCTCCCACTAACCTTCTTATATACACAAGAATTATATTCGTTTTGAATTAAATCATATAGCATTATGATCTTATCAAAACGTTAATTCCAAGAACACGATGCTTGCTTCAATCCATAAATGGATCGATTTAACTTGCAAACCTTGTTTGCTTGTTAAGGTACAACAAAACCGTTAGGATGTTAATAAACATCCTCCAAAAGGTTTCCGTTAAGGAAAATAGTTTTGACGTTCAGCTGCCATTTTTCATAAATGAAACATGCAGCATTAGCAAACATTATCCAAATGGATTTAATCATGGCAACAGTTAAAAGGTTTCGTCATAATCGACACAATGTTGATAACGATACCTTTTCGCTACAAGCCTAGCTTTATACGTTTGTATGTTGCCATCCATGTTTGTCTTCCTTGAAGACTCATATAGTACTAATAGGCACAATGCCTTCCAGTACAACAACCAGTGTCCAAACTTGGTTCGTATACATGGAATCCATTTCGGACATCATGGCACTTTGCCGTAATAGGGGTAGATACCTTGTATCACTTCCTCATACGTAGCTGGTTCGTGTTCCTCAATAAGATTGACATCTTTACGATGTGAGATCAGAAACCCATACCTCCCAGGTTGTTTTCTCACTCTCTCCGACTTACGCGGTTCTTGTGTATTCAAAGATTATGGTATATTTTATCCCTGATGAACTGTTTGTGTTCCATGAGGACTTGGTGCCTGGAACAGTATTACTCCGATTTTCATCGAGTTTTACTTTCCTCCCACTTACTAATGCATATAGGTATTCCTCTTAGGAAAACCGCATGGAGAGCAACAATTACATTGTTCTCTTGTGAGTTGTATAAGTACTATACTTTGGTTTCCCTAGGATAACATATAAATATGCACTTATCCGATTTGGGTTCTAGTTTGGTATCATCCAAACATATGCCCAGCATTCCCAAATCTTCAGGAATGAGAAACCTAGTTTCTTTCCTGTTCATATCTAATATGAAGTCTGTCTAACAGATTTTTCATGGAACCTTATTCAAAATAAGTATTGCAGTGTTTAATGTGTATCCTCATAAGGAAATTGGTAGCTCAGAGCGACTCATCATTAACCTAACTATGTCTAACAAGGTTTGGTTTCTTTGTTCAGACACACCGTCAAATTGAGGTGTTCCGGGAGGAGTCCTTTATGAAAGAATACTATACTCTTTCAATAATCGAGAAACGTATTGCTTAAGTATTTCCACCACGGTCCAATCATGATGTTTTAATACTCTTGCCGGTCTGTTTTTATACTTCTTGTCGAAACTCTTTGAATTTATCAAAAGTTTATGATTTATGTTTAACAAGAAACACATAACCATAACGCGATGCCACATCCGTAAAGGTTGCGAAGTATTCATATCCACCTCTAGCCTAGCTAGACATGGGCTCACTTACGTCACTATGAACGAGGGCTAACAGATCGGTGGCACTTACATTTTTACCAAGTAAAAGGTATTTTAGGCACTTTGCCCAATAAAGTAGATTCGTAGACATCATTTGAATTAGAATCAAATCCAACCTAGTACCCACTCTTCGAAAGTGTGGATATACGAGTCTTGTTTATGTGTCCCAGACAATAATGCCACAAATAAGTCTCATCTGATTAATTCAGTTTGAGCTATTTGTTTGTCATGTTATATGTATGAGATTAATTTATATTCTAAATATAAATACTGTTATTCACATCTAATGTTTTTATCTCGAAATCATCTTTATAAAATAAAACACTTTGTGTTCTAGAATATAAAGGTATACCCGCAACAGGTTAAACTAGATATAGAGATATATTTATAATCAAACTAGGTACATTATAATAGTTTCCTAATTTAAGTACATGCCTAAAGGGCAGTTCTAAAACTTATGTTTCTACGACCAAACCAGCGACTCTCGTCCTGTTTCCGACTCGCAGGTATATCTCATCTGAAGTCAGTCTCCTACTAATCAGCAGATTCTGCACATCAGTACATATTTATAAACCACATCTAGTATCTAAAATCCAATTTTGAAACTAGTAGTGAATATGTTTATGACAAACATACTTGAAGCCGGAGCCTTGCCCCGCCTTTACTTCCTTCATGTCTGTCTTGTCCATATGACAGTCATGCTTTTAGTGACCCCGTTTGCCATAGTTTAGGTAGACATCTTGGGATATGTCATTTGTCTTCTTAGAAGACTGTGATGATTTTGTCTTTGCCCCTTTTAAAAGCTCTGGCTCTACCTTCTTGAGCATAGCCATCAACTCTCCAAGAGTTTACTCTTGGTTCATAATGAACCTTCCCCAACATTCGGGTAAAGACTATGAGATCAAATCTTTGGTAGTCTCGGCCACGTAGGTAATGCCCAGCTAACCTAGTTGATCGATGTCAGCAATCATCTGCGACACCTAGTGCTCGACAGATGTACCCTCTGACATACGCGAGCGAAAGAGCTTCTTTTTCAATTCATACTTCTAAGATCTAAGATTAGATCTTGAAGATCTTTAATTTCAACATCATGGTATAAGGATATAATCCTTAGTTTTGACGAAGAAATTAAGGATTTATTGCGGCAATCATAACGGATTGAGCACTAAAGTTTTCAACACGATGAGTCTTCCAAAGCTCATGCTCCACTATTCACTAAACTTCGGGCTTAGGCCCGAGATGTTTCTCTATCAAATATAATAACTTCTCAGTTCCCAAGACTATCCTGAGGTTTTATTCCCAATCTGAAAATTGAAGCCCTTTAAAGACATTTTCACCTAGAATTATGTTTTAAACGCTAATCTTTCAGTTATCTTGATTCCA
The DNA here is from genome assembly GCA_019454045.1 of Zanthoxylum bungeanum. NCBI lineage: Eukaryota > Viridiplantae > Streptophyta > Magnoliopsida > Sapindales > Rutaceae > Zanthoxylum > Zanthoxylum bungeanum. The sequence goes on from SKCR01040764.1 coordinate 45,029, forward strand.
ATAGTCTAACTATCCAATCAATGATTTCAGGTACAATTGAATATAATGATTACTATAGTCTAACTATATAATCAACTACAATTGATCGGTTATGTTCAAATGTATTGATTACTATAATCCAATTATATAACCAACTACAAATTAAGTAGTTTGAATACAGTCCAACTGTTTAATTAAGACAACAATTAAATATTAGTCCAACTAATATATTTATATTTAAATAATGACGAAAAATGAAATGAGCGCGTATTGGCAAGTATCTAAACAAAATTGTAATTTTAATACTTGCATCCCTTTATTTTTCGGCGAGCCTCTAACCCTCTATTGAGTACTCGGGAAACCTAGTTTCCTAGTGGGCTAGGATCCAGTTAAATAACACACAACCTTGACTTTGGCCAACAAGTTGTACGATATTTAACTAGGTAGATCTCTAAGATCAATTGGATCTCATCCAATTCCTAGATCCAGTAGGTGGACATCCAAGTCCAAAACATATATCTAATATATGCCAATATATCTGATATATTCCCTAACCATTTTCCTCTGAATCAACTAAGCCTTGGCTTTGGCACAACAAGCTTAATGATTCCAGTTAAGCGGGACCCATTGACCTTGGAAAGCTTCGTAATCGATGTCGATGGACAAGAAGTGATCTTGTCTTTGGCCAACAAATCACAACTTGGACAAGACATGCGATATGGAACAAATCATTCATGATTCAAACACATCCGCGATGGATAAAGGTCTTGAATTTAGCCAACAAACCAGTGCCAATCTTGGATATTGAGAATCACTCAATGGAAGCAAAACGCTTAATATTTGTTGAGGGTTTTTCGCGTAATTGGCAACCAATTATTATCTTTGATTAGGTCTCATCATACACCCTTAAGCATGCATTCTAAAGGCATAATAAGGCGTGATAAATAAATTAATAATGATATGCAGATGGATATTTAAAACATTTTGTTCCTAGAACAAATCACTCTCTTCCTCTCCCCGGCTATCACTATTCTTACTTCTACCCAATTACATAATACTTCTAAAGAAACCTCATTTACATTGAGGGGAATAGTTGAGAAGAGAAATACAAAGAGTCAAGAGGTAATAGGCTGGACACGCAGGTCCAATTTAATAAATTCTAAATTTATTACAACAATTTCCAAAATTACCCTCACTCATCTAATATCCATCCGATATACATTATTTATACATCACATCCATGTATTCACACAAAGCATGTTATCAATCAATCTAATCCAATTAATTAATCTTTAATTAATGACCATCCAATGTTCAAACAACGAGTTGATTTGCGCGAGTCCAACTCGTTTAAGAATAAGTACTCAAATTATAAATTCTTGAATTATATCGAACTACAATTTAAATCTAATTTAATTTGTATTCAATACTAATTCTATATATTATTCCAAATTAAATAATTACACTTTTTAATGTGCCTTTACGATTTAAATTCTAAATCTAATCTTAATGGGTCTCAAATCCCAATTAACATCCAATGTCAATTTAATTAAAGTCCAATGGGCTTTTAATTAATTCATAAGGCATGGACTTTGGCAACCAAAGCCCAATTAAGGAATCACCCTTAGCTACAAAATTAATTTTGCCCCATTAGGCCCAATTAATTATTTAAAGGCCCATTTATTATATTTGGACTTTATGGAAATGGTTTTAGGCCCAATTGGATCCAACCAATTATCCTAAACCAAACTTGGCCCAACCAAGCCCATTAAGCCCAAATATATCATTTTTAGCCCAATTCCAAATTAAGCCCAATTAATTTAATCACAATATTCCAAATATCACAATTATTTAATTAAAGTGTATTAATCATAATTAATTAGTTAAATTAATATTTCCAAAACACCAATTACACTAATTAATCATGCTATAATTAATCAACTTATGTCCAACACAAATTGAAGCAAAATCAAGTCATTTACATGCTCTTAACTCACGAAAATCTTGGGATTTTTATATCTGATTTTGATTTCAATCCAATTAAATCACAAATCAATACATCCAAGCATTTTAAACACATCAAACGGTCTAAAAAATCAAAATCACCATGAGCTACTGATGAGTGGTAATTATATCACTTTTTCCCACTCATTTAACCTAATATTTTGTATAGTTTCTTGAGTTTTGTGAATATTTTGATGTGTTTTGTGTTATTTTGTAGATAAATAAAGTTGCAGGACTCTCTAGAGGTGATTTGGGGCCAAAACAGAGAAAATTGGAAAAAAAGGCATTTTGGTAATTTTGGCGCGTCGCGACGCCTAACATGCACCACGACTTGCTAACGTGCACCAGGTCCACAAGTCAGAATCTGAGAAATTTGACTTTGCTAACGTGCGTCGTGCCACGTGTCACTATCACAGCCGATCTGCTAATATGCGCCGTGACACTGTCATCATCCTACGATGCCAACAGTCGCCATCACCACGTGTCACTACACGTGTCTGCCACGTCATCATCCACATCACCAGATGACCGAGTCAACGTGCCACATCATCGCCATGTCATCATCAACCAATCACAGCGTGCCACGTGTCATCATTCTATGGTGCCGACAGTCACTTGATGAGTGGTATTTATATCACAATTTCCCACTCATTTAACCTAATATTTTGTATAGTTTCTTGAGTTTTGTGAATATTTTGATGTGTTTTGTGTTATTTTATAGATAAATAAAGTTGGGAAAGCATTGGAAGCAATTTAGGGCCAAAATAGAGAAAATTGGACAAAAATGACATTTTAGTAAATTGTCCGCGTCGCGACGCCAAGACCTTCCGCGTCGCGACGCCTAACATACGCCGAACAGTGCTAACGTGCGCCGGGTCCACAAATCAGAATCTGAGAAAAGTTTGACTTTGCTAAAATATGCCGTGCCACGTGTCACCATCACAGCCGATCTGCTAACATGCGTCGTGCCACGTGTCAGCATCCTACGGTGCCGACAGTCAACATCGCCATGTGTGCCATATGGCATCCTACGTGTCTCCATGTCATCAGCCACGTCAACAAGTCAACATTGCCACGTGTCGTGCCACATCATCATCAGCCAATCAGAAAGTGCCACGTGTCGCAATCCTGCGGTGCCGACAGTCTCTTTCCCACATGTCGCCACGTCATCGCCACCTCACCACCACGTCATCGCCACGTCAGCATCAATCATTGAGTATCTAATCCTTATCTGACACGTGGCGGATAAGAATCTCAGCGACCAATCAGAATCCGCCACGTGTCACAATAATTGAAGCCCAACCACCGCGCCACGTGTCACCTTATCAGCTTATCCAGAATCTTCAAACCGGCGAACCAGAGCGTGCCACGTCAACAAAATCTGGCGTAGCGATGCTGAAGGCCCTGGCGTCGCGACGCTAGAAGCCTACCAAGGCCTATAAATTGAGCTCGAGATTTCAGAATTGAGTGTACCACTCTCTCTCTTCTATTTTCTGTAAAGAGTGAGTTTCTCTCTCTAGTTTCTTTTAGTTTTTAGTTTTTTTTTAGTTTTTAGTTTTGTAAATAATTTTAATTACGTTTTTTTAATATAGTAATTTACTTTTTTACTTTTTACAGTTTTTACTATTTACCATGAGGAGGTAACTTCCCCAGCTAGGGTGAAAGGTAATTATTTTACTATTACTATTTAGATTAATCTCCCTTAAAAATAATATCTTCACTATTTAAAATATTGACTTAAAAAGGATACCGCCAGATTGGTCAGTTGGTAATTCATTTTAATCTGGTTTAAACCTGACTAACCAAGGATACCGCCAGATTGGTCGGTTGGTAATTTAATTTTGATTCCGCCTTTATGGCTGGTTGGACTTAATTTGACTTAATAAGGATACCGCCTATATGGCTGGTTGGAAAAAGAATCACAAGTTTATATATTATTTTATGGAGATATCTAAATTAGTAGTAGTAAAAGTAATTCTTTTTACCTTAGCATTTTATTTTATTTTACAGTTTTACTTTATGTCTTTTACTTTTCAGTACTTGTACTTTATGTCTTTTACTTTTAAGTTGTTACTAGCCCTAGTTATGTGTTAGTTATCTGGGGTTGTGATGAATTCTAATATCACCGGTTTAGAAGGGGTTATTTTATAGTTTGGGTAATTTAAAGGTTTACTTATTAAGTCTTAAGCTTAATGCTTCTTGTTGTCTGATCACCAATAAGATTGATGTGGTAAATCTAAAATGAACTAGACATAGGGATTTTAGGTTTCATCCTTAGACTTAATAGCCCACGATCTTCCTTGTGGATAAATAACCCTTTAATAAATTTCCTTACAGGATAGGAATATACCTGTCGGGCGGGGGTGGCCATAATTGGAACTTAAACTTAATGAATCCAGATAATTTGGTAGAAATGATTAACTGTGCTGATGCTTTTATCGCTTTCCAGGTGGCTTGGGTACATTGGAGGAAATTTTTATAGTTTTATCTTGGGTGAACCTGAACATACACCAGAAACCAATTGGGCTGTTTAACGTTGATGGATTTTATGATTTTCTTTGTGTGTTTCTTGATGATGCTCGAAGAAATGGGTTCGTGTCAAAACCATTGAAAGAACTCCTCTTCACTGCCAGAACTGCTCCGGATCTAATAGACCAACTCATAGCCTATGAACCATAAGTTGACCCTATACTTTCAAAGATAAATTGGTCCGAGGACGATCGTGGTAAGAGGCGTCGGATTAATCTGGATCTTAACCTTTAATTTCCTGTAGATTTTCAGCTAACCAGGTACGACTTTCTTAACTCTCCTTTTACTGTTTAAGACATTTGGGACAATGTCTCATTTAGGTTTAGGGGAGGAAATTAGTTGATTAGTACCTTGTTTTTAGTTTGTACCTTGTTTTTAATTTTAGTCCAAATTTTTTCGAAAATAAAAAAAATTTGGAAAATTTTCAAAAATTACAAAAACAAATTTGCATTTTTATTTGACTAAAAATGTGAAATTGGTGAGAGATAGCTGAGTAAGGAGTTTCCACTCCTGAGACGTATCTCAAACCTATTTCGAAACAAGTTAATTTTTGTTTATTTCATTTTGAATTATTTAATTTGTGAATTTTCCTTAAAACGGACTAAAATGGATCTTCATATGCTCAGTTGACAGATATTATCAACATATATAGTAACATACGGACATGAGCGAAAATTGAAAAGCTTGTAATATTCAGTGCTCTAGTTTAATTGGAGGAAACATCTCAAAAAGCAATGGAGTAAAAAAAAAAAACGTCTAAGATCTGAGTTATTAAGTCTGTAAGGGTGTTTTAACACGTAGTGCCCTAAAACCATCTGGTTTGGGAGTCACTGGCCCAAAGCTCGTACATGGATCAAAGATGCTTCAAAAATATATATATCCGAAGTCTGAGTAATTAAGTCTGTAAGGGTGTTTTAACACCTGGTGCCCTAAAGCCAACTGGTTTGGGAGTCATCGACCCAACACTCGCTACATAGACGGAAGGTATTGTATATAAATAAAAAATAGAAAAAATCAGAAAAATGAGAAAAATTATTCCATTGCTCCAAAAAGGTGTGAATTCTGATAAAACTTTAGGACAAAAATATTACTCTCTTATCAACTGCACTTATGTCTGTTGTGGGCAAAAATAAGTTGTTTAATATTTTGTTGGCTATGTATATGAAGAATGGTAAAAATAATCGGAGAATTTACTTATTCAGTAATTTAGAATAAAACAAAACAACTAGTAACTTGGAGTAGAAGTTTCACCTGATTAGTCACTAACATCTTTATTCTCTTTTCGCTTGTCTTTTTGCTTTTGTGTGCATTAGTTTTATTACTTGTTTACTTTTGTAAAATGTTTGTGGGTATCATTGATGTAAACCCTCACGAGACTACAACTCGTCCACTATGGACACCTAGGGGTTTAAAGGCTTGTTGCATATGCTAAATGCAACCATGATCCCTACGAAAGTGGCTTAGTTAATTTATTTATGTTATTTTACTCTATGTTTTGCTCGAGGACTAGCAAAATGTTAGGTTTGGGGGTGTGATGAGTGGTATTTATATCACTATTTCCCACTCATTTAACCTAATATTTTGTATAGTTTCTTGAGTTTTGTGAATATTTTGATGTGTTTTGTGTTATTTTGCAGATAAATAAAGTTGGGAAAGCATCAGAAGCAATTTGGGGCCAAAATAGTGAAAATTGGACAAAAAGGACATTTCAGGAAATTGTCCACGTCGCGACGCCAAGACCTTCCGCGTCGCGTGCCTAACATACGCCGAATAGTGCTAACGTGCGCCGGGTCCACAAATCAGAATCTGAGAAAAGTTTGACTTTGCTAAAATACGCCGTGCCACGTGTCACCATCATAGCCGATCTGCTAACATACGTCGTGCCACGTGTCAGCATCCTACGGTGCCGACAGTCATCATCGCCACGTGTGCCACGTGGAATCCTACGTGTCTCCATGTCATCAGCCACGTCAACAAGTTAACAAGTCAACATTGCCACGTGTCTGCCACATCATCATCAGCCAATCAGGAAGTGCCACGTGTCACAATCTTGCGGTGTCGATAGTCTCTTTCCCATGTGTCGCCACGTCATCACCACCTCACCGCCACATCATCGCCACGTCAGTATCAATCATTGAGTATCTAATCCTTATCTGACACATGGCGGAGAAGAATCTCAGCGAATAATCAGAAGCCGCCACGTGTCACAATTATTGAAGCCCAACCACCGCGCCACGTGTCACCTTATCAGCTTATCCAGAATCTTCAAACCGACGAATCAGAGCGTGCCACGTCGACAAAATCTGGCGTAGCGACGCTGAAGGCCCTGGCGTCGCGACGCTGGAAGCCTATCGAGGCCTATAAATTGAGCTCGAGATTTCAGAATTGAGTGGACCACTCTCTCTCTTCTATTCTCTGTAAAGAGAGAGTTTCTCTCTCTAGTTTCTTTTAGTTTTTAGTTTTTTTTAGTTTTTAGTTTTGTAAATAATTTTAATTACGTTTTGTTAATATAGTAATTTACTTTTTTACTTTTTACAGTTTTTACTATTTACCATGAGGAGGTAACTTCCCCAGCTAGGGTGAAAGGTAATTCTTTTACTGTTACTATTTAGATTAATCTCCTTTAAAAATAATATCATCACTATTTAAAATATTGACTTAAAAAGGATACCGCCAGATTGGTCGGTTGGTAATTCATTTTAATCTGGTTTAAACCTGACTAATCAAGGATACCGCCAGATTGGTCTGTTGGTAATTTAATTTTGATTCCGCCTTTATGGCTGGTTGGACTTAATTTGACTTAATAAGGATACCGCCTATATGGCTGGTTGGAAAAAGAATCACAAGTTTATATATTATTTTATGGGAGATATCTAAATTAGTAGTAGTAAAAGTAATTCATTTTACCTTAGCATTTTATTTTATTTTACAGTTTTACTTTATGTCTTTTACTTTTCAGTATTTGTACTTTATGTCTTTTACTTTTAAGTTGTTACTAGCCCTAGTTATGTGTTAGTTATCTGGGGTTATGATGAATTCTAATATCACCGGTTTATAAGGGGTTATTTTATAGTTTGGGTAATTTAAAGGTTTACTTATTAAGTCTTAAGCTTAATGCTTCTTGTTGTCTGATCACCAATTAGATTGATGTGGTAAATCTAAAATGAACTAGACATAGGGATTTTAGGTTTCAGCCTTAGACTTATAGCTCACGATCTTCCTTGAGGATAGATAACCTTTAATAGATTTCCTTACAGGATAGGAATATACCTGTCGGGCGGGAGTAGCCATAATTGGAACTTAAACTTAATGAATCCAGATAATTTGGTTGACATAGACATATGGTTCAATTGGGTTAAACTGGGTATTTACGTCTGACCATCGACATAGGCTTTTGCATAATTTAGTGTTCCAGGTTAGTAAAATGATTTATTACACAAACATAAAATAATCGCTTCATCTTTTAAAAGATATTAGAAGGATTCACAACCCTAGATCTTTGTGTCTTTTGTTATTTTCCTTAGTATTTTCTTTTGTCTTTTTATTTATTTATTTATTACGTAAAACCACTTTCAACCAATGAAACAATCATTCTCTTCACCCTCAATTAGATATTTGTAAATAAATAGATTCAATAATTAATAACAACAGTAGGAATAAGTCCTCGTGGGATCAATATTTTATACTACTTGAACGATACGTGCGCTTGCGTTATACGTGTGTGTTTATGCCGGTCAAGTTTTTGGCCGCCGTTTCCGGGGACTTATATTTCTTGAGTTGTTAATTTTGAAGCTATCTAATTTTCTTTATTTTTATCTGTAATTTTTATTTCTTTCTTTTTCAGGTGATTGAAAAATGGAACACTACTGGGAGATTGAGAGATTTCGAACCTTACAAGAAGATACACCCCCACATCTGGGAGCAACAGTCCGATTTTCTGAGGCATGTTGTCTAGCCCAACAATTATCAATGGATGGCAGAACCAAGCAATACCACATTTGCTTAACAGAACGCAATGGGGAGATGTGACATATGTAATGGTAACCACCCTAGAGATTATTGTGAATACAACTACCATCCAGGGTGGCAGAGCTATCAAAATCCTTCATGGTACGAAAAACCATCACATTTTCCATCTTATCCACCACCCACCTACAATGATCTTCATCAACAATCAAAACAATCAGAAAAAGATAAGATGATTGACATGCTCAAAGATGTGTTCAAGAAACGAGAAAAAGATGGATACAATGCTTGAAACATTCCAGAATCAACTCGAAAGTATTCAGAGACAATCAGAATCCATTCAGAGGATAACAGATCAAATGAGACAATTCACAGAAAACCAGAACTACATACCTCAAGAACCAGTTTCAGATGACACTGATGAAGCCTTCGAGTACCAATCCTTCCACAATGACACTTCAACAGAGGAGGAGGCTGAGCAATATCAACAACCAGAGGTATCAGTTCAGGAGCCCGAACCGGCAGAGTCTCAATTTGACTTTTATTATTCAGATTCTGACGAGGATGAAGCTGATCTATTTATACCAATTGCACCAACAATGGAGGATCAAACTTTCAATCCTCAAAATGAAGATCTTGGAGCTTGCTTTACCATGATGTTTGAAGAAGATCTATCTGAACCATCCATTCCAGTCGTATCAGAGGATGAAAACCTAATGTCAAAAATATTTGCATCCTCAGGTTGACATTTGAAGCATGTATTTCACAGATGACAGATAAAGAGCTGAATACAAAAATTTTACAATACAACTGTGAAGAAAATGTGGAACAATAAGCAGAGCAAATGGAGGAGCAACTGTCTGACCTTAATAAAGATCCAGAGCATTTAGGAGAAACATCGCTGTTTTGGGGAGTACAAATCAAAGATATCACCCAGAAGCTTGACAGAATGGAACTCCCATTCCAAGTCAAGCACAATATGAGACCTCCTGATTTTATTTCTTTCTTTGCAGGAACCACTGGAGCAACAAGGAGCAAAAAGGTGGCACGAGCACTGAATGAGACAAAACTCTTTTTGCCACTTTACCGTTGGAAGAGACCATTCAAAAGCAACGCTCACGGGATTGTCTTTAATCGGACATCCAAAACGACATTGAAACCTCCTTACAGATGAATTTCAGTCACGTCTGGCTGAAGACGTAAAATTTAGCGCTAGCAGGGAGGCAACCCATGCAATTTGTTGTAATTTGTTTTCATATTTTGTGTGAACTTTTTTATTTTGTGTGTAATTTGTTTTATAGGGAAAGGCACAAACGAAGCATTTTAAGACAGAAGGAATGTGTTTGGCAATCAAAGATGAGAAACAATTCATTAGCGATGGTTGAGTAAGGAATGAAATCTTGAAACGCATCCTAATGAATTTATACTAAGCGAGTGGCGTATTGCGTACACAATTCTGTTTCCTTATTATTGCTTTGATTCGCTTTTCTGTTGTAATTATGTTTATTTTCGTAGACAGGATCCAGACTTTTTGACCCTTTCACGATTTCTTTTGTTGGTTAGCTAACAATCGTCCTCTGGAAGATATTAGTGCTATTATTACTCACCCTTTTCAGGTACTATAAATTCAGCCCGTCATTGCTCTTTTGAAGGCATCCAGAGTTGAGAAAGAAATACATAAAAAATGGAAGCCACTTCAGAAGACGAGTTGAAAACATCTGTGTGTTTTGCGGTACTAGTGTTGGTACTAAGCCACAATACGTAGAAGCAGCACAGGAATTGGGTCGAGTCTTAGCTGCAAGGAATATGCACTTAATATATAGCGGAGGCAATCTCGGACTTATAGGGATCGTTTCAAAGGCTGTACAGGAGGGAGGCAGTCATGTTTTGGGAATCATCCCAAAACCCTTGGTAGAGGCAAATCTTATTGGATCATCAAACGGAGAGGAACTGATCGTGCCAGGTATGTCTGAACGATTGGTAGAAATGATTAACTGTGCTGATGCTTTTATCGCTTTCCAGGTGGCTTGGGTACATTGGAGGAAATTTTTATAGTTTTATCTTGGGCGAACCTGAACATACACCAGAAACCAATTGGGCTGTTTAACGTTGATGGATTTTATGATTTTCTTTGTTTGTTTCTTGATGATGCTCGAAGAAATGGGTTCGTGTCAAAACCTTTGAAAGAACTCCTCTTCACTGCCAGAACTGCTCCGGATCTAATAGACCAACTCATAACCTATGAACCACAAGTTGACCCTATACTTTCAAAGATAAATTGGTCCGAGGACGATCGTGGTAAGAGGCGTCGGATTAATCTGGATCTTAACCTTTAATTTCCTGTAGATTTTCAGCTAACCAGGTACGACTTTCTTAACTCTCCTTTTACTGTTTAAGACATTGGGGACAATGTCTCATTTAGGTTTGGGGGAGGAAATTAGTTGATTAGTACCTTGTTTTTAGTTTGTACCTTGTTTTTATTTTTAGTCCAAATGTTTTTCGAAAAATAAAAAAAAATTGGAAAATTTTCAAAAATTACAAAAAAAATTTGCATTTTTATTTGACTAAAAATGTGAAATTGGTAAGAGATAGCTGAGTAAGGAGTTTCCACTCCTGAGACGTATCTCAAACCTATTTCAAAACAAGTTAATTTTTGTTTATTTCATTTTGAATTATTTAATTTTTGAATTTTCCTTAAAACGGACTAAAATGGATCTTCATATGCTCAGTTGACAGATATTATCAACATATATAGTAACATAAGGACATGAGCTAAAATTGAAAAGCTTGTAATATTCAGTGCTCTAGTTTAATTGGAGGAAACATCTCAAAAAGCAATGGAGTAAAAAAAAAACGTCTGAGATCCGAGTTATTAAGTCTGTAATGGTGTTTTAACACCTAGTGCCCTAAAACCATCTGGTTTGGGAGTCACTGGCCCAAAGCTCGTACATGGATCAAAGATGCTGCAAAATATATATTTCCGAAGTCTGAGTAATTAAGTCTGTAAGGGTGTTTTAACACCTGGTGCCCTAAAGCCAACTGGTTTGGGAGTCACCGACCCAACACTCGCTACATAGACGGAAGGTATTGTATATAAATAAAAAATAGAAAAAATCAGAAAAATGAGAAAAATTATTCCATTGCTCCAAAAATGTGTGAATTCTGATAAAACTTTAGGACAAAAACATTACTCTCTTATCAACTGCACTTATGACTGTTGTGGGCAAAAATAAGTTGTTTAATATTTTGTTGGCTATGTATATGAAGAATGGTAAAAATAATCGGAGAATTTACTTATTCAGTAATTTAGAATAAAACAAAACAACTAGTAACTTGGAGTAGAAGTTTCACCTGATTAGTCACTAACATCTTTATTCTCTTTTCGCTTGTCTTTTTACTTTTGTGTGCATTAGTTTTATTACTTGTTTACTTTTGTAAAATGTTTGTGGGTATCATTGCTGTCTGATCACCAATAAGATTGATGTGGTAAATCTAAAATGAACTAGACATAGGGATTTTAGGTTTCAGCCTTAGACTTAATAGCCCACGATCTTCCTTGAGGATAGATAACCCTTTAATAGATTTCTTTACAGGATAGGAATATACCTGTCGGGCGGGGGTAGCCATAATTGGAACTTAAACTTAATGAATCCAGATAATTTAGTTGACATAGACATATGGTTCAATTGGGTTAAACTGGGTATTTGCGTCTGACCATCGACAGAGGCTTTTGCATAATTTAGTGTTCCAGGTTAGTAAACTGATTTATTACACAAACATAAAATAATCACTTCATCTTTTAAAAGATATTAGAAGGATTCACAACCCTAGATCTTTGTGTCTTTTATTATTTTCCTTAGTATTTTCTTTTGTCTTTTTATTTATTTATTTATTACGTAAAATCACTTTCAACCAATCAAACAATCATTCTCTTCACCCTCAATTAGATATTTGTAAATAAATAGATTCAATAATTAATAACAACAGTAGGAATTAAGTCCTCGTGGGATCGATATTTTTATACTACTTGAACGATACGTGCGCTTGCGTTATACGTGTGTGTTTACGCCGGTCATCACTTTCGCTACGTGTCGCCACGTCAGCTCAATTATTTACTCGTTTATCCGAATTGACACATGGCAGATAAGAATCTGAAATCAGCCAATCACGAGTCGCAATCATTGAGCTCCCAGCCGCCTTGCCACGTGTCACCTTATCACCTTATCCAGAATCCCACGCGACGAACTAGAAGCTGCCACGTCGATAATCACGCGCGTCGCGACGCAAGCCGTACGTCGTGACGCAGACCCCCTACTGACGCCTATAAATAGAACTCGAAATTTCAGTTTCAGATGTACCTTCCTATCTAATTTCTCTGATGTAGATAGAGAGTTTTCTATCTAGTTTCTTTTAAATTTTAGTTTTGTAATTAATTTTAATTATGTTCTGTAATAATAGTAATTTACTTTCTTTACTTTTTACAGTTTTTACTATTCACCATATGGAGGTAACTTCCCCCTGCTAGGGTGAAAGGTAATTCTTTTACTATTGCTATTTAGATTAATCTCCCTTAAATATAATATTTCACTATTTAAAATTTAACTTAAAAAGGATACCGCTATATGGTCGGTTGGTAATTCAATTTAATTTGGTTTAAACCTGACTAATCAAGGATACCGCCAGATTGGTCGGTTGGTAATTAAATTTTCTTACCGCCTATATGGCAGGTTTATTTTGGTTTCGCCTTTATGGCTGGTTGGACTTAATTTGACTTAATTAGGTTACCGCCTATATGGACGGTTGGTAAAATAATCACAAGTAAATATATTATATTAAGGGAGATATATAATAGTAAATAGTAAAAGTTGATCCCTTTACCTTAGCATTTTATTTTATTGTAATTTACTTTTCAGCTTTTACTTTACCGCAATTACCTTTCAGCATTTTTACTTTATGTCTTTTACTTTTAAGTTTTTACTAGCCCTAGTTATATGTCGTAACTAAGTTAGTTATCTGGGGTTGTGATGAATTCTAATATCACTAGTTTATAAGGGGTTATTTTATAGTTTGGGTAATTTAGAGGTTTACTTATTATGTCTTAAGCTTAATGCTTCTTGTTGTCTGATCACCAATAAGATTGATGTGGTAAATCTAAAATAAACTTGACAAAGGAATTTTAGGTTTCAGCCTTAGACTTAATAGCCCACGATCTTCCTTGAGGATAGATAACCCTTTAATAGATTTCCTTACAGGATAGACATATATCTGTCGGGCGGGGGTAGCCATAATTGGAACTTAAACTTAATGAATCCAGATAATTTGATTGACATAGACATATTTTTCAATCGGGTTAAACTGGGTATTTGCGTCTGACCATCGACAGAGGCTTTTGCATAATTTAGTGTTCCAGGTTAGTAAACCAATTTATTACACATGAAATAACCACTTCATCTTTTAAAAGATATTAGAAAGATTCACAACCCTAGTTAGTTTCCTAATATTGAATTTTCTTAAACCTAATTTTGTGCAATTTTATTTACTTGTTTTTAAATTTAGAATTATCACCATTTCAAATCAATCAATCAACCTGTTAGATACTAGTAATCATTTGACCTCATAAAATTAATAGATTATGTATTAAGTCCTCGTGGGATCGATATTTTTTATACTACTTGAACGATACGTACGCTTGCGTTATACATGTGTGTTTACGCCGGTCAAGTTTTTGGCGCTGTTGCCGGGGACTTATTTATCTTTAACTATTAGTTTAGAGGTTAGATACCTTTACTTGTATCTAATTTCTTTTTACTTATTGTTTTTGTTTTCTTGTGTTTCAGGTTCTCAGAAACTTCATGAGACGAACCAGAAGCTTTGAACTCCGACCGCTTGACCCGGAAATTGAAAGAACCATCAGACAGTTGAGAAGGGAAAGGCGAGAAGGCCAAGAAGCTTTAGTCAACATGGAACCTGAACCTTTGGAGGTTGCACCACCAATTACCATTCGAGACAGAACAATTCTGGTGGTTGACAGACTCATTTCATATATTGTACTTCCTCTCTTAACAGCAAATGCAGGTGACATCAAAACATGCATTCAGATGATTCAGCAGTCAGTTCAGTTTGGGGGGAATGCAACTGAAGATCCTAATGCCAACATCAGCAACTTCCTGGAAGTTTGCGGCACTTTCAATTACAACCGAGAAGCTGAAGAAGCAATGAGACTGCGTATTTTCCCATACTCATTGAAAGACAGAGCTAAAGCTTGGCTAGATCCACTACCAGGAGGTTCCATCAAAACTTGGAACACTTTCGCCACCAAATTTCTTGCAAAGTACTTTCCACCAGCCAGAACTGGAAAGCTGAGGAATGACATCACATCCTTTGTGCAACAAGACTCAGAAACTCTATACGAAGCTTGGGAAAGGTACAAAGATTTGCTCCGGAAATGTCCTCACCATGAGATTCCAAAATGTCTTCAAGTCCAAACCTTATATAATGGACTTCTTGGACTGATGAGAACCACAATCGATGTTGCTGCTGGAGGAGCTTTAATGGAAAAAAGAGAAGATCAAGCCTGGGACCTAATCGAAGAAATGGACAACAAAAATTCCTTGTGGCCAACAGAAATGAGTATGATCCAAAGAATTGCAGGAATTTATGAAAGTGGAGCCAATACAGCAGTCAACGCCAAGCTGGATGAGATATGCAAATTCATGGAGACTCTCAGTACTGGATCCACAAGTTCACTATATGGAGGAGCACCAGAACCAAACCAACTTGAAGAGACGGTGAATTATGTCAACAATTTCAACAGACAGGGGAACAATCCATATTCCAACACCTACAACCCAGGGTGGAGGAATCATCCCAATTTTTCATGGAGCAACAATTCAGGACAAAAGAACAATCCACCACCTGGATTCCAACAGCAGAACTATCCACCACCAGGATTTCAACAACAGAACAAAGGCCAGAAATATGAAAAAGAACCAGCAATGAAAGAATGGATTGCAGAGATGTTCAAAAAGCAACAAGCAGCATATGATGCTATCTTTCAGAGCCAATCTGCTTCCATCAAAGCACTGGAGAATCAAATCGGATAACTGTGTTGGTTTCTATAATATGTCCAAGGAAAGATTAAGCATGTGAAATACAACAAATGAATATATATTTAACTTTGAAGTATGGCGGAATCATACTTACAATGCTATGTTGATGAAGAAAATCAAGCCAAGATGGAAGCTCCAAGGTTGATGATTTTCGGCCAAGGAAGACAAGATGTGGAAAGCTCCAAGCTTTGTGTATTCCAAGCTCTATGATGGTTTCCCTATCACCTCTTTTGATCCCTTGAAGGTGCTAGCCTTGCATGTGAGAAGATGTTCCAAACAACCACACTTTCTTCAAGCTTTTTGGCAACCAAAATGAAGAAGATGAAGACCAAAAACTGCATGCAGTTTTTCGGCCAAGTGAGAGAGAGAAGAAAGATTTTTCTTTTGTTCTAATTGATTTTTGATACCAAAAATCAATTTATATTTATGCCATAATATTTATTAAATAATAATAAATCTATGACACAAACCATGCAAAGGCTTAGAGTGTCAAACACTCAAACTCCATGCATAACAATTGAGTGTATTATACACTATCACCATGCAATGCATTATCAATAAAATAATGCATATAATGACATGTGTCATGTGGGCCCCACACGTTTCAAATGAAAGTGGGCCCACGTGCACTCACGCGTTCGGGTTCGATATTTCCGAAATACCGAACTTGCGTCGCGACGTTAATTAAATCGAATTTAAATAAATAATCGCGCCTAGCGAAATTATTATTACGTCGCTAACGAATTAATTCTAAATTAACTCGTATGCCCGAATTAAAATCTAATTTTAATTTCGCGTCGAAATCAAATTTCAATTATTATATCGAATATAATAATTTTATCGATTAATTCCAAATTAATCGTTCTCTCTCTCTAAATAAGGCACTTTATCCGAGATAAAGTTTCTCCGCAATTAATCCAAGATTAATTAAGTCCGAATCAAAATCATAGGTGAATCTTCAGGAAGCGACCCAAGAGATCTCCGGATATGTTGGCAGTAAATACGGTCGTCGGATAATCCGAATACGTACGTACCTCGTACTACGTTCTTACCGATTTACAAGACAAGGTTGGCTTCTAGCAAAGCGCCATGCCTACCCAATTCTCCAGAAATATTCTTATAGGAATATAAGATCTATATCAAGCGTAGTATACCGTAGTATTGCGTACATCGATCCAGTATCGGATGATCACATGCTAGGCCTGGGGCTGGAGATGTGTCTGCCCCGTACGAAATATATATCGGACATCAAGCAACTAGTCTCTTTAAATCGGACAATCCTGACATGGTCATATTGTCCCGACGGTTGCAACCTTTTATAGAGTACTAGTTCTGTGTCCTGCGTGATCATCACCTCCATATGTCTGAAGCGATACTTCCATCTTGACATCACATCCAGTACACTACGATTCTCGATAAACCCAGAAGAGGTGTACACAGAACCGGTTAAAGTCCCCAACCACCAAAACCAAAGTTTACCGATTGTCGCAAGTACTAGCGATGTAAGTCTCAGGTTAAGACCATATACACCTACCCTGATGCGGCCTCCCATAGACACGCAGACATACTACCAATGGGATTCCGCAGGGTCTATCCAGAGCGAAGCTGTTTTCCGTACCATCGGTA
The DNA here is from genome assembly GCA_019454045.1 of Zanthoxylum bungeanum. Classification (NCBI taxonomy): domain Eukaryota; kingdom Viridiplantae; phylum Streptophyta; class Magnoliopsida; order Sapindales; family Rutaceae; genus Zanthoxylum; species Zanthoxylum bungeanum. The sequence continues at coordinate 62,242 of SKCR01040764.1, forward strand.
AAACACAACCTCCTATCGCACTTGCATAAGTATCCAATACTTAAATATATGAGAACTATGCCGTTGTGCCCTCACAACGTGCACAAGCGCAATACTAGTCTATTCCGCATTATCGATGTCCGATCTCGATAATACTCCGACTAGGGATATTTAATGATTAAACCTTTGGGGACTGATACTGTCTCATATCATTCTCAGTCCAGGTACTAATCATATGGACTTTCGCCATTTATAAATCAAAGTAAATAATATTACAAAACGGCAAAAGGCAATTTCATTATCACATAGTTAATTTTGTACAATAATACAATATCATTTACAAACAGTGACGCTATGGGACATAATGTCTAACAAACTGGCCAATGCTCAAAGTTACAGACCGCCAGGTAATCTTCCCAGCAACACATAACCCAATCCAAGGAACCGAGGGAAGGAGCAATGTCAAGCCATCACCTTGAAAAGCGGTACTAAAATCAACAAAGATGTTGGAATCAAGGCAACAATTGAGGAAGTTTCAAAAGAAACAAAGCAACAGATGGAGGAAAAAGAAGAAAAGGAAAAAGAAAAATATCAGATCACTCCATCTCCACTTTTTCCACAACGACTTCAGAAAAACAAACTAGACAAGCAGTTTGCTCGATTCTTGGAGGTGTTCAAAAAGCTTCACATCAACATTCCATTTGCAGAAGCCTTGGAAGAAATACCCAGCTATGTAAAATTCATGAAAGACATTCTTTTACGAAAACGAAGATTGGGAGATTACGAGACAGTAGCATTGACGGAAGAATGCAGTGCCATTATTCAGAGGAAACTTCCCCCAAAACTGGAAGATCCTGGCAGTTTCACTGTCCCATGCACCATTGGAGAACACTATATCGGTAAGGCTTTATGTGACTTAGGTGCAAGTGTTAATTTGATGCCTTTTTCTATTCCAGAAAACTGCACATTGGAGAAGCAATGCCTACCTCAGTCTCAATACAACTTGTTGATCGAACACTCGCATTTCCAAGAGGTGTTGTTGAAGATGTGCTGGTCAAAGTCGAAAAAACTCATTCTTCCAGCAGATTTCATTATCTTTGACATGGAAGAAGACAAAGATGTTCCTATCATCCTTGGAAGACCATTCTTGGTGACATGACGAATTGTGATTGATGTACAAAAATGAGAACTAACCATGAAAGTTCAGGACCAAGAAGTTACTTTCAATGTTTTCAAAGCCATGAAATTTCGGAGCGATGAAAAGAAAGAAGAATGCTTCAGAGTTGATGTTGTTGAGAGTATCATTCAGGATACTGAGCTAAATCCCACGGATACACTTGAAGCTTGCATCACTAACATGACGGACAGCGAGCTAGATGCTGAAATCCCGGAATGTATCAACTACCTTGACAAACCATTCCAATTCAAAGTGACACCACAAGTGGAAAGCCTGGAACTGCCAAAGAAAGATCGAATCAAGCCTTCGATTGAAGAACCACCAAGCTGGAGCTGAAGTTACTTCCGAGCCATCTCAGGTATGCATTTCTTGGAAACTCTTTTGAATTACCTGTTATTATTTCTTCTTCACTAACATTGGAGCATGAAGAAAAATTACTAAGAGTATTACGAGAACACAAAAGAGCCATTGGCTGGACTATAGCAGACATTCGAGGCATTAGTCCATCATTTTACATGCACAAGATTTCGATGAATGATAAGTACAAACCCACAGTGGAGCATCAACGGAGACTCAATCCAATCATGAAGGAGGTCGTAAAGAAAGAAATCATCAAATGGTTGGATGCTGGCATCATTTACCCCATCTCAGATAGTACTTGGGTGAGTCATATGCAGTGTGTGCCGAAGAAAGGAGGAATCACTGTGGTTACCAATGAAAAGAACGAGCTAATCCCAACCAGAACGGTGACTGGATGGAGAGTATGCATGGACTACCAAAAGCTGAACAAAGCAACACAAAAAGACCATTTTCCGCTACCATTCATTGACCAGATGTTAGACAGACTGGCGGGACATGAGTTCTATTATTTTATGTACAGATATTCAGGGTACAATCAGATTTCCATCGCACCAGAAGATCATGAGAAAACTACCTTTACATGTACATATGGTACTTTTGCTTTCCACAGAATGCCATTTGGATTATGTAATGCCCCCGCTACATTTCAGCGTTGCATGATGGCCATCTTCTCAGACATGTTGGAGCAGAGCATGGAGGTTTTCATGGATGAATTTTCTGTGTTTGGAGACTCATTTGACCACTTCTTGCAAAATTTGGAACATGTATTACAAAGGTGCGAAGATACAAATCTGGTGCTCAATAGGGAGAAATGCCATTTCATGGTACATGAGGGCATTGTTCTTGGACACCGGATCTCAAAAAAAGGAATTGAGGTAGACAAAGAAAAGATTGAAATAATTGAAAAACTACCTCCGCCGACATCTGTCAAAGGGATTCGGAGCTTTCTCGGACATGCAGGTTTTTACAGGAGATTTATCAAGGACTTTTCCAAGATTGCTAAACCTCTGTGCAATCTTCTGGAGAAGGATGTGCCTTTCAACTTCACCAAAGAATGTCAGGATGCTTTTGAGATCTTAAAATAAAAGCTGATTGCTGCCCCCATCATTGTAGCACCAGACTGTACCCTTCCATTTGAAGTAATGTGTGATGTTAGTGATTTTACTGTAGGTGCAGTTTTGGGACAACGCAAAGCAAAGATTTTTCACACCATTTACTACTCCAGCAGAACTTTGAATGAAGCTCAACTCAACTACACAACCACTGAAAAGGAGTTGCTCGCAGTTGTATACGCTTTTAATAAATTCTGCTCCTATCTGCTGGGTCCCAAAGTGGTGGTCTACACAGATCATTCAACAATCAAATATCTGATCACGAAGAAAGATGCCAAATCCAGATTGATCCGTTGGATACTTCTTCTGCAAGAATTTGACGTGGAGATCAAAGACAGGAAATGGACATAAAACCAAGTGGTAGATCATCTATCAAGGCTCGAGAATGGAGAAACAGCTGGCAAAGATCTGTTAATCAAAGAAACTTTTCCAGATGAACAGCTGTTTGCCATGAAACTGTAAGATGCCCCTTGATATGCTCACTATGTCAACTACATTGTGTTAGGAAAATGGACGTTGGAATGGATAACTCAGCAACGGAAGAAATTCTTTAAAGAAGTCAAGCACTATGTCTGGGATGAGCCGTACCTGTTCAAATGGTGTGCTGATCAATTATTGAGACGGTGTGTTCCAGAAGAGGAGGTCAACGGTGTTTTGCAGCACTGTCATTCATCACCATATGGCAGAAACTTCAGCAGAAACAAAACTGCAGCCAAAGTCCTACAATCAGGTTTGTTCTGGCCCACTCTTTTTAAAGATGCTTATCTTTTTGCTCTTCAATGTGACAGGTGCCAGAGAATGGGTAATATTTCAAAGAGAAATGAATGACTGTTGCAAAACATTCTGGAAGTGGAGATATTCGATGTGTGGGGTATAGATTTCATGGGACCCTTTGTTCCATCATTCTGAAACATGTACATCTTGGTTGCTGTAGATTACGTCTCCAAATGGGGTGAAGCAATTGCACTACCATCCAATGATTCAAAAGTGGTGATGAAATTCCTGAAAAAGAATATTTTCACTCGGTTCGGAACACCTCAGGCAATTATCAATGATGGTGGCTCACATTTCTGTAACAGATACTTTGATGCACTCTTATCCAAATACGGAGTTACTCACAAGGTTTCCAGTGCTTACCATCCACAGTCAAACAGACAGGTTGAAGTTTCAAACAGGGAAATCAAAAGAATATGGAGAGAACTGTTGGATCAACAAGGAAATATTGGTCTACAAAACTAGATGATGCATTATGGGCCTACCGAACAACTTACAAGACACCCATTGGTATGTCCCCATATCGATTGGTGTTTGGAAAAGCGTTCCATCTGCCAATTGAGCTTGAACACAAGGCGTACTGAGCACTAAAGAAGTTAATCTTGATTCACAAGCTGCATGAGAGAAACGACTTCACCAACTCAACGAATTGGAGGAATTTCGCTTACATGCTTATGAGAATGCCAAGATTGTACAAAGAAAAGACCAAAAATGACATATCGAAAAATAGTGCACAGACAGTTGGAACCAAGGCCAAGTGTGTTCAGTACAAAAACCGATTGAAACTTTTCCCTGGAAAGTTGAAATCAAGGTAGTCAGGTCCATTTGTGATCACTCGGTTTTACCATATGGAGCTGTTGAGTTACTGGATCCCAACACCAACGAAACATTCAAGGTTAATAGTCAGCATGTTAAGCACTACTGGGGAGAATCGTTTGAGCGACAAAAAAAAAGTGTCACACTTTCAGATCCAACCTAACGATCGAAAAGTCACGTCTAGCTGACGAATTTAAACTTAGCGCTAGCATGGAGGCAACCCATGCAATTTGTGTATATATTGTGATTTGGTGTGATTTAATTTGGTGTTTGTTAGTTTTTGCAGATTAAGACATTTCAGGATGGAAGAAGTTCTCGCAAAACTTCACAAGCAATTTCCTTCTCTCCCTCAAACTCTCTGATGAAAGTCTACAAAGCTCGCTTAGAACGGTGAGATTACTAACGATCCATGGTTTTCCTAATGATATTCGTTGGGTAATTGAATCACAGGTCTGATTGGCAGGTGAGTCTTATGAATCTTTTATTTTACATCTGCCTGGTTTTGGAAGAAGCACCTATGCAAAGAAACGTAGAGCTAAGCAAATGGGTGTTTGTTACAAATGTGCACGCTGGAATTGCAATACTCGTTGTCGTTCTTTAGGAATGGCGTATGATAATCGCAAAGATAAATTTAAATTCATTGAGGATGGCTTGAGTAAGGAGTCTGTATATAATATATCTTCGACTATTGAGACGCATCCAATGGATATGTTTATATAGCCATTCGCAAATTACATATACAATTTCAAAAAGAAAGACAACAGTTAAGTCTTGGGAATCTGACTCAAAAAGACCTTGTTTGCCAATTTATAAGAAATTTGGATGGGAAGCTTGTCTCTAACGCATAGACGTCAATCAAGCCACTATGTTTCTTGTAAATATTATATCTCTTTGTCTTTTCCTAATAATTGTCATTTGTTTTGTTGTTTTTCTTTTATTTTCTCCGACATGATCCAGACCTTTTTGACTATCATGATTTATTTTACTGTTAACTAAATAATTGTCATTTGGCAGTTTGGCCGGTACTAGTGCTATTATTTTACTCACCATTTTCAGGTGTTATAAATTCAACTCATCATTGCACTTTTAAAAGACATCCAGAGTAAAACATGGAAGCCACTTCAAGAAGACGAGTTGAAAACATCTATGTGTTTTGCGGTACTAGTGTTGGTGTTAAGCCACAATACGTAGAAGCAGCACATGAATTGGGTCGAGTCTTAGCTGCAAGGAATATGCACTTAGTATATGGCGGAGGCAATCTTGGACTAATGAGGATCGTTTCAAAGGCCGTACAGGAAGGAGACAGTCACGTTTTGGGAATCATTCCAAAACCCTTGGCGGAGGCAAATCTTATTGACCATCAAACGGAGATGAACTGATCGTGCCAGGTATGTCTGAACGATTGGTAGAAATGATTAACCGTGCTGATGCTTTTATTGCTTTGTCAGGTGGCTTGGGTACATTGGAGGAAATTTTTACAGTGTTATCTTGGGCGAACCTGAACATACACTAGAAACCGCTTGGACTGTACAACGTTGAAGGATTTTATGATTTTCCTTATGTGTTTCTTGATGATGCTCGGAGAAATGGGTTCGTGTCAAAACCTTTAAAAGAACTCCTCTTCACTGCCAGAACTGCTCCGGATCTAATAGACCAACTTTTAGCCTATGAACCACAAGTTGACCCTATCCTTTCAAAGATAAATTGGTCCGAGGACGATCGTGGTAAGAGGCGTCGGATTAATCTGGATCTTAACCTTTAATTTCCTGTAGAATTTTAGCTAACCAGGTATTATCTTCTAAACTATTCTTCTACTGTTTAAGACATTGGGGGCAATGTCTCATTTAGGTTTGGGGAAGGGAATTAGTTGATCAGTACCTTATTTTTAGTTTATGTCTTCTTTTAATTTTTAGTCCAAATTTTTTTGAAAAATACAAAAAAAAATTGAAAAATTTTCAAAAATTACAAAAATATTTTTCGTTTTTTGTGTTTTTATTTTGACTAAAAAGGTGAAATTGGTAAGAGATAGCTGAGTAAGGAGTTTTCACTCCTGAGATGTATCTCAAACCATTTTAAACAATTTAGTTTTTGTTTATTTCATTTTCAATTATTTAATTTGTAATTCTCCATAAAACTGACTAAATGGATCTTCATATGCTCAGTTAGCAGATATTATCAACATGCATTGTAACATACGGACATGAGCTAAAATTGAAAAGTTTGTAATATTCAGTGCTCTAGTTTAATTGGAGGAAGCATCTCAAAAAGTGATGGAGTAAAAAAAAGTCTTAGATCCGAGTTATTAAGTCTGTAAGGGTGTTTTAACACATAGTGCCTAAAGCCAACTGGTTTGGGAGTCACTGGCCCAAAGCTCGCTACATGGATCAGGATGTTGCAAAAAATATATATATCTGAAGTCTGAGTAATTAAGTCTGTAGGGGTGTCTTAACACCTGGTGCCCTAAAGCCAACTGGTTTGGGAGCCACCGACTCAACACTCGCTACATAGATGGAAGATATTGTATATAAATAAAAAAAAATCAAAAATCAAAGAAAAAATCAGAAAAATTAGAAAAATTATTCCATTGCTACAAAAGGTGTGAATTCCTATAAAACTTTAGGACAAAAATATTACTCTCTTATCAACTGCACTTGTGACTGTTGTGGGCAAAAATGAGTTGATTAATATTTTGTTGGCTGTGTATATGGAGAATGGTAAATATAATCGGAGAATTTACTTATTCAGTAATTTAGAAAGAAAGAAAACAACTAGTAACTTGGAGTAGAAGTTTCACCTTATTAGTCACTACTTCTTTATTCTTTTTTCGCTTGTCTTTTTACTTTTGTTGTATTAGTTTTTACTACCTTTTTACTTTTGTAAAATATTTATGAGTATCATTGTTGTAAACCCTCACGAGACTACAACTCGTCCACTAGGGACACCTAGGGGTTTAAAGGCTTGTTGCATACGCTAAATGCAACCGTGATCCCTACGAAAGTGGCTTAGTTAAATTTTATTTTAAAGATGTTTATGTTATTTTACACTATGTTTTGCTCGAGGACAAGCAAAATGTTAGGTTTGGGGGTGTGATGAGTGGTAATTATATCACTTTTTCCCACTCATTTAACCTAATATTTTGTATAGTTTCTTGAGTTTCGTGAATATTTTGATGTGTTTTGTGTTATTTTCTAGATAAATAAAGTTTCAGGACTCTCTGGAGGTGATTTGGGGCCAAAATAGTGAAAATTGGAAAAAATGGCATTTTGGTAATTTTGGCGCGTCGCGACGCCTAACATGCACCACGACTTGCTAATGTGCGCCGATCCACAAGTCAGAATCTGAGAAATTTGACTTTGCTAACGTGCACCGTGACACATGTCACCATCACAACCGATCTGCTAACATGCGTCGTGCCACGTGTCATCATCCTACGATGCCGACAGTCGCCATCACCACGTGTCGCTACACGTGTCTGCCATGTCATCATCCACATCACTAGTTGACCGAGTCAACGTGCCACATCATCACCACGTCATCATCAACTAATCACAGCGTGCCACGTGTCATATTCTATGGTGCCGAAAGTCAGTTTCGCCACGTCGGTGCCACGTCAGCTCAATTATTGACTCATTTATCCGAATTGACATGTGGCAGATAAGAATCTGAAATCAGCCAATCACGAGCCGCCACAAATTGCAATCATTGAGCTCCCAGCCGCCTTTCCACTTGTCACCTTATCACCTTATCCAGAATCCCATGCGACCAACTAGAAGCTGCCACATCGACAATCACGCGCATCACGATGCGAGTCATGCGTCGCGACACAGACCCCCTACTGACGCCTATAAATAGAACTCGAAATTTCAGTTTCATATGTACCTTCATCTCTAAATTCTCTGATGTAAATAGGGAGTTTTCTATCTAGTTTCTTTTAAATTTTAGTTTTGTAATTAATTTTAATTACGTTCTGTAATAATAGTAATTTACTTTCTTTACTTCTTACAGTTTTTACTATTCACCATTATGAGGTAACTTCCCCATGCTAGCGTAAAAGGTAATTCTTTTACTATGCTATTTAGATTAATCTCCCTTAAATATAATATATTCACTATTTAAAATTTGACTTAAAAGGATACCGCTATTTGGTCGGTTGGTAATTCATTTTAATCTGGTTTAACCTGACTAATCAAGGATACCGCAAGATTGGCCGGTTTGTATTAAATTTTCTTACCACCTATATGGCAGGTTTATTTTGGTTCCGCCTTTATGGCTGGTTGGACTTAATTTGACTTAATCAGGTTACCGCCTATATGGACGGTTGGTAAAATAATCACAAGTTAATATATTATATTAAGGGAGATATCTAAATAGTAAATAGTAAAAGTTGATCATTTTACCTTAGAATTTATTTTATTGTAATTTACTTTTCACTTTTACTTTAACTTTACCGCAATTACCTTTCAGCAATTTTACTTTATGTCTTTACTTTAAGTTTTAACTTACTAGCCCTAGTTATGTGTCGTAACTAAGTTAGTTATTTGGTGTTGTGATGAATTCTAATATCACCGGTTTATAAGGGGTTATTTTATAGTTTGGGTAATTTAAAAGTTTACTTATTAAGTCTTAAGATTAATTCTTCTTGTTGTCTGATCACCAATAAGATTGATGTGGTAAATCTAAAATAAACTTGACAAATGAATTTTAGGTTTCAACCTTAGACTTAATAGCTCACGATCTTCCTTGAGGATAGATAACCCTTTAATAGATTTCCTTACAGGATAGACATATATCTGTCAGGCGGGGGTAGCCATAATTGGAACTTAAACTTAATGAATCCAGATAATTTGGCTGACATAGACATATGGTTCAATTGGGTTAAACTGGGTATTTGCGTCTGTTGATGGTGTTTTTTAAGCACTATGTTATTTAAGGAGTACGGTAGGGGTAAAAGAGGTAATTCCCTTCTCAGTCGAAATCATTAATGCCAACCCAACCAAAACAGGTAGAGACCGACACTTGATGATAGGTGACCGACCACTTGGGTTCAGATGACCGAGCATTATCAGATCGACAGCAGCATTCTCAGTTCAAAAGACTATCATGACCGACCACATGAAGACCGGGAATATGGCGGGATATGCTCCAGAGGATAAGTTATCCTACTTTCATGGGGAAAACTGATGAGTCAGAGTCCTAGTAGGATGAAAGAAGTGAATGTAGTTTTAATTAGGAATCCTTATGGGAAAAGTGAATAGTTTTGAGTAGGAATCCTGATAGGAAAAGGAAACCATCTCCAACTGGGAATTCTTGTACAAATAGGAATATGATTTCTTCACCATTATAAATAGGAGAGTAGAGTGAGTATAGAGAGGGGAGAATCAAAAGGAAAAGTTGAGATCAAGATCATTATTGTGAGACTTGTAAACAAAAGAGAGAGCTGAGAAGCGTGTTTGAGTAATAAAAGTATCATCCTTTTTGTGCCCGTGGACGTAGGTCGGACCAAGAACCGCCGAACCACGTTAAATCTCTTTGTCGATTGGTGTATTTATATGTCTTTTGCTAAGTTTGCTTTTGGTCCCCCATAACCAAACAAATTCACTATTGAGGGAGGATTGTCTCGGGAGTAATATTCCCATATTGCCCCTGAGACCAAAATCAGCTGTCAACAGTTGGCGCCGTCTGTGGGGAACTGAACAAGAAGCAGCTCGCGTAGTAAGACGATGGTAGAAGGTAGAAACCACCAATCATCAGGGAGCTCGGTTACAGATTGGATGGAGAAGATCGATGAGAACCTAAGGAAAGAAAGGGATGAAAACCAAACTCTACTAAAAACCATAGTAGACCGATTAGAAAAGATAGAAGGAGCACACAACGGAAAATTCGAGACCGGGACTAGCCGACGAAGGAACGAAACAGCAAAAGGAAAAAGAATTGTTGATACAAGTGAGGACGAAAGACCCCAGAAGAGGGGCCCCTACAGGGTAAGATCTGTGGTGGTGCAGAGAGATTCCCAGACCGAGGACATGTGGGAGGAAGAGGATGACAAATCGTCACCAGACTCCTCCTATGATGGCCCTCACGATAACCGGAGAAGAGGGAAAGAATATGACGAAAAAGTACGAGAAGATACCGAGCCTGAGAAGCACCACGCCCAAGACAATAGAAAGAGAGGAAATCGCAGGAGGCGGCATGGAACCAAAGACAGCAGCATGAAATCTTGGTTACGGGATGAGCTAGCCAAATGGGGAGTATGCCCCAAAACTGATACAGCAGATTCTCGGGACGACGAGGTTGAATCTCCCTTCACAGAAGAAATAAGGTCGGCAGAATTCCCAGACGTTTCAACATGCCATCCATGACGCCCTACAAAGGCCATTCAGATCCAAAGTCCCATATTGAAAGTTTTGTCCTATTAATGGAGGTCCAAAGAGTAGTAGGGGATGCCATTTGCAAAGTTTTCCCCCTAACCTTGGGAGGATCTGCGATTCTGTGGTTCAGAAGTCTAGCCCCAGGGAGCATCGGAAGCTTCGCGCAACTCAGGAAGTCATTTGTTCGGCACTTCAAAGGGGCATGCGTCCCAAAGAAAATGGTGGGAGAATTGAGACTGATGAAGCAGGGGGATGATGAGCCCCTGAGGAATTTTATTGAAAGGTACCATAATTTGGTGCTCGAGGTCGGAGCGTACGAGTCATCGAAGGCGCTAGAAAGTCTCAAGGAGGTCTGAAGCTCGGGAAGTTGTGGACTCACCTGAGGATTCAAGACGTATCGGATTATGCCACTGCCCTGGAGTTGGCCAGGAAGTTTATCTTAATAGAGGAGGAGAAAAAGATTGTCCGGGGAGTAGACACCCGAAAGGCTAAGATGCTCAGGTCAGACAATCAGTGGGACTCGATCAGAAATTTGAGGAGACCGGTCCCGGAGCAGAAGAAACTCAGATCGACATCTCCGAGTAGTCATGTTCAAGAGATAAAGTCATCTGTCCAAGTCAACCGTGTCGCGGGGAAGACAGTATACACCCCCCTGAATAAACCTATAGCCCAGATAGTTCGGGAAATCCAGGATAAAGGTTTGTTGGCCAAGCCTAATTTGAGGAGGTTCCCGATTGAGGAGGGAAATAGTAGGGCTTACTGTATCTACCATAACGTAAGGGGACATGCCACGAATGGGTGCAGAGACCTGCGTGAGCAGGTGGAAGACTTGGTGAAAGAAGGCTATCTCAGTGAGTACATAGACCATTCGGTTTTTGAGGACGACCAAGTTGATAGCGAAAGTCATCCGGTCGGATGCATGGAATGCTGAGATGCAGAGAGGACGTATTAAGAAGAGCCTTACTTGTAGTGACCCTTGTAGAGTTGCAAGAAAGACAACAGATCCCAAAAATGTGAGTAAAACTTCTTCTGTCTTAGGCTGACATTTATTTATGCTTGTTTGTTGTGGCCCACACAATGGTTTTGATATTTGTTTTACGGCTCGGGTCTGCTCTTGTACCGCCGAGTCCGTTTTGTTGATATTTGTTTTACGGCTCGGGTCTGCTCTTGTACCACCGAGACCGATGTTTATTTCCGGCTCGGGTCTGCTCTTGTACCGCCGAGATCGATGTCCCTTTCCGGCTCGGGTCTGCTCTTGTACCGCCGAGAGACCGATGTCTCTTTCCGGCTCGGGTCTGCTCTTGTACCGCCGAGACCGATGTCCCTTTCTGGCTCGGGTCTGCTCTTGTACCGCCGAGACCGATGTCTCTTTCCGGCTCGGGTCTGCTCTTGTACCGCCGAGATCGATGTTTCTTTCCGGCTCGGGTCTGCTCTTGTACCGCCGAGACCGATGTTTCTTTCCGGCTCGGGTCTGCTCTTGTACCGCCGAGACCGATGTCTCTTTCCTGCTCGGGTCTGCTCTTGTACCGCCGAGACCGATGTTTCTTTCCGATTCGGGTCTGCTCTTGTACCGTCGAGATCGATGTTTCTTTTCGGCTCGGGTCTGCTCTTGTACCGTCGAGACCGATGTCTTTTTCCGGCTCGGGTCTGCTCTTGTACCGCCGAGACCGATGTTTCTTTTCGGCTCGGGGCTGGATTTCGTTCCGCCGAGGCCGCTTTTTTATTCGGCTCGGGGCTGGATTTCGTTCCGCCGAGGCCGCTTGGTTATTCAGCTCGAGTCTGGATTTTGTTCCGCCGAGGCCGCTTGTTTATTCGGCTCGGGGCTAGATTTCGTTCCGCCGAGGCCGCTTGTTCTTTCAGCTCGGGGTCGGGTTACGTCCCACCAAGTCGGCTCTATTGGTCTGGGGTTGTGACATTCCCCCAGAGCCAAATGTTCTTTCAGCTCGGGGTCGGGTTACGTCCCACCGAGTCGGCTTCTTTGGACTGGGGATGTAACATTCCCCCAGAGCCAAGTCTTTCTTTCAGCTCGGGGTCGGGTTACGTCCCACCGAGTCGATCGTCATCAGCATAAGGGCAAAGCATTTTCTCCACGGGTAGATATCGAGATCCTCGTTAACTGAGCACATGAAGGTAGCAGGAATAACCAGATTTACAGCCAAGGCATTTTTCTCTGCGGTTCCTGGAGTGACCACCGACGGATTCATCGGCACACCATCTTTTTTTATAGTTCCCGGCATCAACTCGCAAACTCGTTGTTACCGAGAACTAGGGGATAGATGTTGATGGTGTTTTTTAAGCACTATGTTATTTAAGTAGTACGGTAGGGGTAAAAGGGGTAATTCCCTTCTCAGTCGAAATCATTAATGCCGACCCGACCACAACAGGTAGAGACCGAACACTTGATGATATGTGATCGACCACTTGGGTTCAGATGACCGAGCATTATCAGATCGACAGCAGCATTCTCAGTTCAAAAGACTATCATGACCGACCACATGAAGACCGGGAATAGGGCGGGATATGCTCCAGAGGATAAGTTATCCTACTTTCATGGGGAAAACTGATGAGTCAGAGTCCTAGTAGGATGAAAAAAGTGAATGTAGTTTTAATTAGGAATCCTTATTGGAAAAGTGAATAGTTTTGAGTAGGAATCCTGATAGGAAAAGGAAACCATCTCCAACTGGGAATTCTTGTACAAATAGGAATATGATTTCTTCACCATTATAAATAGGAGAGTAGAGTGAGTATAGAGAGGGGAGAATCAAAATGAAAAGTTGAGATCAAGATCATTATTGTGAGACTTGTAAACAAAAGAGAGAGCTGAGAAGTGTGTTTGAGTAATAAAAGTATCATCCTTTTTGTGCCCGTGGACGTAGGCCGGACCAAGATCCGCCGAACCACGTTAAATCTCTTTGTCGATTGGTGTATTTATCTGTCTTTTGCTAAGTTTGCTTTTGGTCCCCCATAACCAAACAAATTCACTATTGAGGGAGGATTGTCTCGGGAGTAATATCCCATATTGCCCCTGAGACCAAAATCAGCCGTCAACAGCGTCTGACCATCGACAGAGGCTTTTGCATAATTTGGTGTTCCAGGTTAGTAAACCAATTTATTACACAAACATGAAATAACCACTTCATCTTTTAAAATATATTAGAAAGATTCACAACCCTAGATAGTTTCCTAATATTGAATTTTCTTAAACTTATTTTTGTGCAGTTTTATTTACTTGTTTTTAAATTTAGAATCATCACCATTTCAAATAAATCAATCAACCTGTTAGATACTAGTAATCATTTGACCTCATAAAATTAATAGATTAGGTATTAAATCCTCGTGGGATCGATATTTTTTATACTACTTGAATGATACGTACGTTTGCGTTATACGTGTATGTTTACGCCGGTCAGCTACAAAGGGTTACATATTCGGCCAAGCCCTAAAATTTGGGGAAAATTAATCCAATTAATTTTTCATCAAATTGATCATACATAACTCTAAGTTATCAATATGTAAGCATACTCAAACAAACAATTTGATCAAATCATGCTCAAATCAAAAATACCCAAATTTAAGATTAAGAACCATAAAATATTTCATGCTTAATTTAGGCTCTGATACCATTGTTGGGTTCTCTAAGAACTACCTAGGATCAATTAAGCATTAAATCATGTGAATACACAAAGAAGTAGCGGAAATACTTACTTTGAACGGATTGGATGTTGGCGGAGAGTTCAAAACTTTTGCTCCTTGTGTTGTTGCTCCAAGCTTCTCCTTTGATGTATGTTGAGCTTCCAAGCTTGTCTTTGAATTCCAAACTCATGGATTAGTGTCCCTAACACCTTTGTATGACTAAATGTGTGCTAGCACTTGGAAACAAAATGCAACAAATGGCTTCCAAATTTCCCTTGTAACTCTCGGCCAATGAGAGTTTTTAGAGAGAGAGAGAGAGTGGCGTTTTCGGAGAGATAAAGGAGAATGAAAAATGTTGACTTGTATTTGATTTCAAAAATAAAAAAATAAGATATACCAAATATTTGGTATTAAGTCATTCACCTTTCAAATTGTGTGTTTTACAAGTTATCAACCACCCATCAAATCTCATCAATTAAAAGTTGATTAGAGTGACTAGGTGATGTGACATGTGGGCCCCACTTAATTTAAAATCCGAGTGGGCCCGCAAACACATTTCGGGCTCGGGTTGGTTAATTCCGAATTAACAAATTTTCCATTGCGACGTAATTAAATCAAATTTAATTAAATAATCATGCCTAGCAAAATTACTATTCACGTCGCTCGCGAATTAATTCTAAATTAATTTGTTCACCCGATTTAAAATCTAATTTTAATTCCGTTATGAAATCTAATTTCATTTAATATATCGAATATATTATTTTATCGATTAATTCCAAATTAATCGTTCTCTCTCTTCTACTTGAATTTTATCCTAGATAAAATTCTCGCCGTAATTAATCCTAAATTAATTTTCTCTCTGATAATTAATCCCAGATTAATAATTTTCGAGTCATACGTCATCGGTGAATCTTCCGGAAGCGACCCATGAGATCCCTGGATATGTTGGTGTTGGACAAAATGACCCATAGCGTCACTATTTGCACAGATCATTGTGTTGTTGTAGCAAATTAACTATGTGACAAGGAAATTGCACTCTCATCATTTATGATTAGATCACCATAGATATATAAATGAAGAGAGGTCCTATGATTAGTTCCTGGACTGAGAATGATATGAGACAGTATCAGTCCCCGAAGGATTAATCATTAAATATCCCTAGCCGGAGTATTATCGAGACAGGACATCGATAATGCGGAATAGGCTAGTATTGCACTTGTGTGCGTTGTGAGGGCACAACGGCATAGTTCTCATATATATAATTATTGGATACTTATGCAAGTGCGATAGGAGGTCGTGTTTCACCGATGGTACGGGAAACAGCTTCGCTCTGGATAGACCCTTCGGAATCCCATTGGTATTATGACTATGTGTCTATGGGAGGCCGAAATCAAGGTAGGTGTGTACAGTCTTAACCTGAGACTTGCATCGCTAATACTTGCGATAATCGGTAGACTTTGGTCTTGGTGGTACAGGGCTTTAACCGGTTCTGCGTACACCACTTCTGGGTTTATCAGAGAGTCGTAGTGTATTGGGTGTGATGTCAAGACGGAAGTATCACTTCAGTCATAGTGGAGATGATGTCACGCAGGATACGGTACTAGTGCTCTTGAGTGTTGCGCAACCAATCGGGATATTGTGACTAGGTCATGAATATCCGATTATAGAGACTATGTTACCAGGCATCCGATATGTGCTTCGGACGGGGTAGACACTTATCCAGCCCCAGCCCTAGCACGTGACTATCCGATACTGGGCCGATACGCACAATACATTGGTATACTACGCTTGATACAGATCTTTATATTCTTAAATGGATATGTCCGGAGAATTGGGTAGACTTGGTGCTTTGCTAGGAGTCGACCTTGTCTCGTAAATCGGTAGAACGTAGTACTTGGTACGTACGTGATTCGGATACTCCGACGACCGTATTTACTGCCAACTTATCCGGGGATCTCATGGGTCGCTTCCCGATAATCCACCGATGACGCACAACTCGCACTCTTGAATAATCTGGGATTATATAGAAGAGAGAGAAAATTAATCTAGGATTAATTACGGAGATATTTTATCTAGGATAAAATATCGTCTAGAGAGAGATAACGATTAATTTGGAATTAATCAATGAATTAATATATTCGATATATTAAACGAAATTAGATTTCGACGCGGAATTAAAATTAGATTTTAATTCGGGCGAACGAATTAATTTAGAATTAATTTGTTAGCGACGTGAATAGTGAATTCGCTAGGCGTAATCATTTAATTACGACGCGACGGAAAAATCGTTAATTTGGAATTAACGAACCCGAGCCCGAGTGTGATTGCGAGTGCATTCGTATTTCGAATTCGAGTGCGGCAACGCAAGTCGCATCAAGCGTCAAATCAATCAGTCGCATCAAGCGTCAAATCACTTGTCACTTTGAGTGATGTGACTTGACAACATGTCATTTTAATAAAGTAGATATGACTTGATGGACATGATGTGTACTTGATGGCTTTAATGGTTTGACTTTTAAAAGCAAATGAAATGCAAATTAAAGCAAATGCATTTGAAATTCACATAAGTATATAAGATATACTTGAAATGAATTTCAATATAACAAAAAAAATACACATTTCATCTCTCAATTCTCTCTCACTCTCTCACGCCAATAACAAGCAAAAGCTCACTGGTTTGACCATTTTGGCGTGACACTAAGGGGAAGCAAGAGTGGTTTTTCATGGTGAGAAATCAAGTGCTAGCACACTTACGAGTCTTGCGAAGGTGGTAGGGAGGTTCGCCCATGAGCCGGGATCCGTTAGACGAGGCTTGGAGCTCCGTTTCGCAGCTCAAAAATAGAAGACAGTGGGCAGTGGACTGCTACAGTTCACGCATGAAGCAGTGAGCATTCTGGGCTTCATTCATCTCCAAATCGACTCAACCGATCGATGTGAGTATTCCGCTACCTCCGTTGATGTGTTCACACATTGTTTTTATTGCTTGTTTGATCTTGGGACCTAGATAATAACCAACAATGGCATCAAGAGCTTAGGTTCAAGCATGAAAAATGTAGGGCTTAAAATTGGGTATTTTGGATTTGAGCATGATTTATGAATTGGATGATTGAGCATGTTTAAATATTGTTGTATTGAAGATTGATTTGATCAATTTCAAGAAAATGTGTTTGGAACAATTTTCCCCAATTTGATGGTGTTGGCCAAATGTGATAGTCATTTTGGAAATTTGGAATTTTTCATTTTGGTTCATTGGATGAGTTGTAATGATGTTGGATGATGTTAATTTGAAGTCAATTAGATTGAATTTTGAATTGAACAAAAATCCCCAATTGCTTCACTTGGCCGAATGGTATAATGCCCTAATGTCTTGGATTTTTGATTTTATGAACACTGGATGTGTGTGGAATCATTTAGGATGTTGATTTAATGTCGATTGTGGGTTGATTGGATTGAAACCAAATCGGATGTGAAATCCCTCCCTTGCCGAGACCTTTAAGCATGTAATGAGTTTGATTTTTTCATTTATGTGTTGGACATATAATAATGAATTGAGTATGATTTATTGGACTAATTTAGTGTTTTGGAAATGTTGATTTAGTTGATTAATCATGTAATGCACTTTAGGTAATTAAATTGCGGAATTGGATTCATGAAATTTAATTATTTAGGCTTAAATTGGATTTGGGCTTCTAATGTTGTATTTGGGCCTATTGGGCTTGATTTCATCAAGTTGGGTTTAGGCCAATGGATTGGATCCAATTGGGCCCAAAACCTTAACCATAAAGCCCAAATGCGACTAATGAACCTTTAAAGTTCAATTGGGCCTAATGGGCCAAGATTGATTTATGGGCTTATGGGGTAAATCCCGGATTGGACTTTGGTTATCGGTTTGACCCGAGTTGACCAAAAGTCCACGCCTTAAGAAATCAATTAAAAGCCCATTGGACTTTAATTGAATTGACGTTTGACGTTAATCGGTCTTTGAGACGCGTTACGATTAAATTTGGAATTTAAATCGTAAAAGGTTTATTAATAAAGTGTAATGTTTAATTTGGAATTGAATAGTGAATTAGTATTAAGTACATGTTAAATTAGATTTAATAATCTAGTTTAATTTAATTCATGAATTCGTACTTTAAGTACTTATTCGCAAAAACGAGTTTGACTCGAACAAAATCAAATCGTTGTTTGAACATTGGATGATCACTTAATTATCATATTAATTAATTTGATTAGATAGATTGATAGCATGCTTATGTGTGTGAATACGTGGTTGTGTTGAATGAATAATGTATATCTGATGGATATTAGATGGGTGGGCAATTTTATAAATTGTTGTAATAAATTTGATTTATTAAATTGGACCTGCGTGTCCAGCCTTATCACCTCTATTCTCTTTGTATTCTCTTCTCACCTATTCCCCTCAATGTAAATGAGGTTTCTTTAGAAGTGTAGTGTAACGGGTAGAAGTAATACTAGTGCTAGCTTGAGTGAGAAAGAAATGGAGAGATTTGATCTAGGATCAATGTGTAAAGTATCCATCCGCATATCATTATTATTTTTCATACTCGCTTTATTATGTGTTTAGAATGCATGTTTAAGGGTGTATGATGATGAGACCTTAATAAAGATAATTAAATTGGTAGCCAATTTGCACGCGAAAAACCCTCGTTAAATATCAAGCGTTTATTTTCCTTCTATTGAGTGATTCTTACTCAAGATCCGAGATTGGCAGGGGTTGTTGGCCAAAGTCAAGCCCTTGTCCGTCGAAGATGTGTTTTAATCACGAGGCTTTGTTCCATATCGGTGTCGTGTCCAAGTTGTGGTTTGTTGGCCAAAGTCAAGACCACTTCTTGTCCATTGACATTGATTACGAAGCTTCCATGTCAATGGGTCCGCGCTTGACTGGGATCACTAGGTTTGTTGTGCCAAAGCCAAGGCCTAGTTGATTCAGAGGAAAAAGGTTAGGGTATACATTCGATATATAGGCATATATAAGATATATGTTTGGGACTTGGATGTCCACCTACTGGATCTAGGAGTTGGATGAGATCCAATTGATCTTCGAGATCTACCTAGTTAATTATCATACAATTTGTTGGCCAAAGTCAAGATTGTGTGATATTTAACGGGATCCTAGCCCACTAGGAAACACGGTTTCCCGAGTACTCGACAGAGGGTTAGAGGCTCGACGAAAAATAGTGGGAGGCAAGTATTGAATTTGCAACATTCGTTCGAATACTCGTTAAACGCGCTCATCTATATTTTACTCGTCATATTAATCAAAAGTATTAGTTTGACTAATATTTTATGTTGTTTTAAAATATATATAGTTGGACTATATACAAACTCATTCAATATATAGTTGATTTTATAATTGGATTATAGTAATCAATATAATTGAATAAAATTATAGTTGATTAAATAATTGGATTATTGTAATCATTATAATAAATAGTACCTTATTAAATTGATTAAATAGTTGGACTATTGAAATCAAGAAAGAATTGAAAAGTTGAATATTTAAAATATATAATCCTTGGATTAAATGTTTTAAATGATTTAATTTTATTGGGAATTATAATAGGTTACTTTATTGGATAAAATAACTTGTTATATCTAGGCCCATAATTAAGCAAATAAGTAGAGCATAAAATCTTTGGAAGAGTATGTGATGATGACTTTAGTGCTTAATTAATATACTTATCATAAATCTATCTTTAGATTTAAAAGTATTAAATTGCAATTAATAATTCTTAGAGAATTGATTTGACTATTCTAGAGTGTGAAAAGTCAAAGTTTGCAATTGGCGTGTTGCACAAGGTGCACATCGCTTCGATATTCCGAAACCCAAGGCTTGGCCAAAGGTTTGTGAAATATTGAAAAGATAATTGACATATCCCAAAGTGACTACCATTTGGATATGGAAGACACGAAGGAATTAAAGAAAGGGCGAGGCTCTGACTTTAAAATATTTTTCAAAGTTATTTTCACTACTAGTATTGAAATTGGATTTTAAATACTTAGTGTGGTACATAAAATATATGTATTGATGTTCAGAATCCGCTATGAGCTGGATACTGACTTCAAGCTGAGATTTCTCTGCAAATCGGAAACGGGACGAAAGTCGCTGTTTCGACCGTAGATACCTAAGTTTAGGAACTACCCTTTGGGTATGTACTTAAATTAGGAACTGTTATAATGTAACTAGTTTGACTAGAGACATTATCTCTATATCAGTGTTTAATCCGTTACGGATAAAACCTTTATATTATAGAACACTAAGTGTTTTATTATATAAAGATGATACTGAGATAAATACATTAGATGTAAATAACAGAATTTATATTTTGAATATAATAAAATCTCAAACATATAAAAATGACAAATAAATAGCTCAAATTGATTTGATCAATAGAGACTTATTTGTGGCATTGTTGTCTATGACACAATTAAACGAGACTCGTATATCCACACTTTTGAAGAGTGGGTACTAGGACTGATTTGACTATTCAAATAAGGTCTGCGAATCTAGTTTATTAGGTAAAGTACCTAAAATACTATTTATTTGGTAATAGTATAAGGGCCACCGATCTGTTAGCCCTATTCATGGTGAAGTTAGTGGGCCCATATCTAGCTAGACTAGATGTGAACATGAATATTTCGTGACCTTGATGGATGTAGCATCACGTTATGGTTATGTGTTTCTTTGAAGAACACAAATCGGAAACTTTAGAGTTTCGACACAAAATAGAAAAACAGATCGGCTATAGTATTATTCTGCCACGGTAAGACCGTTTGGAAAATAATTAAGCAGTAAGTTTCATATGTACATGAAAGAGTACGGTATTCTTTCATATGAGGACTCCTCCCGAGACACGTCAGTTAGACGGTGTGTCCGAACTAAAACCGAATTTTGTTGGACATGATAAGGTTTATCACGAGTCGCTCTGAGCTACTGTTTCCTACTATAGGATATGTATTAACAGTGCAAAGCTTATTTAGAATAAGGTTCCATATAAATCTGTTTGACAGATATCATATAGGATATGAACAGGAAAGAAACGGGGTTTCTCATTCCTGATAATTTGGGTATGCCAGGCATAATGTTTGGATGATACCAAACTAAGGACCCAAATTGGATAAGTGCCAATATAGGTTATCCTAAGGGAAACCTTAAGTATAGTACTTGTAAATCTCACATGAGAACAATGTGATTGTTGCTCACCATGCGGTTTTTCCTGAGAGGAATACCGATATGCAGTGGTCAGTGGGAGGATAGTGATACTCGATGAAAATCGGAGTAATACTGTTCAAGGCACGAAGTCCTTAATGGAACACAAATAGTTCATCTATGATGAATCTATACCATTAATCTTCAAATACACAAGAAATGAGTAGATCGGATAGAGTCAGAAAACAACCTAGGGTATGGGTTTCTGATCTAACCTCATAAAGATGTCAATCTTATGAAGGTATACCAACCGACTACGTTTTGAGGAAGTGATACGAGGTATCGACCCCTATTATGGCAAAGTGCCATGAATCCGAAATGGATTCCATGTATAACAACTATTTTGGATACTAGTTGTTGTACCACAAGGCATTGTGCCTATTGGTACATTAAACGTCTTCAAGGAAGACATACATGGAAGGCAACATACCAACGTACAAAGTTGGGCTTTTGACGGAAAGGTATCGTTATCAACATTGTGTTAATAACGGTTCAACCTTTTACCTGTTGCCATGGTAAATCCATTTTGAAGATGCTTGTTGATAACTGCGTATTTCATTTATGAAATGTGTCAGTTGTAGATCAAAATCGCTTTCCTGAAAAGGAAACCTTTTGGAGGATGTTTACAACATCCTGACGATTTTGAATAACCGACAAACAAGGTTTGCGGGTTATTCGATCCATGTTTGGATTGAAGCAAGCATAAGGTTCTTGGAACTGTCGTTTTGAAATAATCATAATGATTTATGATTTGACTCAAAACGAAATAATTCTTGTGTATATAAGAAGGTTAGTGGGAGAGCGCACTGACAGTTAAATTCCCATAAAGCAATTGTTGAAAGCTTGGTTTTCATAGAAATTCTCCGTAGTAGAATTCTGGGGAGTAACAACCTTTATTCAAGGAATAAAGATCTACTGGGATAGATTTGGAGTTTTTAACACTCTCTGGGAAATTGTACATTTAAAATGTACTTGATAGGGTGTCTCATACGCTTCGAGCATATGGAGTCACAATCGGGTCAATCCAAGTGACAGTCACTGGATTGAAGTTAAGAACATCTGTTAGTATCTTAGAAACTAAAGATGCTGTCTTAAACTATGGAGAAGGAGAACTTGAAGTGACTGGGATCACTGCTGCAAGTTTCCAAACGATTAAATAATACGGTACTATTAAGTTTGTACACTGGGACAGTGAGCTGGAAATATTCCGAGCAAGATAACTGTTGCCGAATAAACAACAAATGCGGATTATTGCTGCAGCTGAGGCAGCAGCAATAGAAGCCATTTGGATCGAAAATAAATCTAATTAGATTAGATATAGTTCTGTTAGCAGCTGAGCTAGGCGTCAGCACATGCTAAGGAATTAAAGGTCTCATCGACGATCCAGATATATACTTCTATATCACCTGATTCGTTCGGATCACAAATCGTGGCGATGTGATGATCGTATAAATCGCGTCAGACAATAATCAAACAAATCCGCTGACGAAAACCTTTCCTCAGCAATTTGAGCGAACCGTACATAGTTCGGGTGTAGGACACTTGAGTGACTCGCTATGTGCCAAGTGGGAGATTGTTGGACAAAATGACCCATATCGTCACTATTTGCACAGATCATTGTGTTGTTGTAGCAAATTAACTATGTGACAAGGAAATTGCACTCTCATCATTTGTGATTAGATCACCATAGATATATAAATGAAGAGAGGTCCCTATGATTAGTTCCTGGACTGAGAATGATATGAGACAGTATCAGTCCCCGAATGATTAATCATTAAATATCCCTAGCCGGAGTATTATCGAGACTGGACATCGATAATGCGGAATAGGCTAGTATTGCACTTGTGTGCGTTGTGAGGGCACAACGGCATAGTTCTCATATATATAAGTATTGGATACTTATGCAAGTGCGATAGGAGGTCGTGTTTCACCGATGGTACGGGAAACAGCTTCGCTCTGGATAGACCCTTCGGAATCCCATTGGTATTATGACTATGTGTCTATGGGAGGCCGAAATCAAGGTAGGTGTGTATAGTCTTAACCTGAGACTTGCATCGCTAATACTTGCGATAATCGGTAGACTTTGGTCTTTGTGGTACAGGGCTTTAACCGGTTCTGCGTACACCACTTCTGGGTTTATCAGAGAGTCGTAGTGTATTGGGTGTGATCTCAAGACGGAAGTATCACTTCAGTCATAGTGGAGATGATGTCACGCAGGATGGATACGGTACTAGTGCTCTTGAGTGTTGCGCAACCAATCGGGATATTGTGACTAGGTCATGATATCCGATTATAGAGACTATGTTACCAGGCATCCGATATGTGCTTCGGACGGGGTAGACACTTATCCAGCCCCAGCCCTAGCACATGACTATCCGATACTGGGCCGATACGCACAATACATTGGTATACTATGCTTGATACAGATCTTTAATATTCTTAAATGGATATGTCCGGAGAATTGGGTAGACTTGGTGCTTTGCTAGGAGTCGACCTTGTCTCGTAAATCGGTAGAACGTAGTACTTGGTACGTACGTGATTCGAATACTCCGACGACCGTATTTACTACCAACTTATCCGGGGATCTCATGGGTCGCTTCCCGATAATCCACCGATGACGCACAACTCGCACTCTTGAATAATCTGGGATTATATAGAAGAGAGAGAAAATTAATCTAGGATTAATTACTGAGATATTTTATCTAGGATAAAATATCGTCTAGAGAGAGATAACGATTAATTTGGAATTAATCAATGAATTAATATATTCGATATATTAAACGAAATTAGATTTCGACGCGGAATTAAAATTAGATTTTAATTCGGGCGAACGAATTAATTTAGAATTAATTTGTTAGCGATGTGAATAGTGAATTCGCTAGGCGTAATCATTTAATTACGACGCGACGGAATAATCGTTAATTTGGAATTAACGAACCCGAGCCCGAGTGTGATTGCGAGCGCATTCGTATTTCGAATTCGAGTGCGGCAACGCAAGTCGCATCAAGCGTCAAATCAATCAGTCGCATCAAGTGTCAAATCACTTGTCACTTTAAGTGATGTGACTTGACAACATGTCACTTTAATAAAGTAGATGTGACTTGATGGACATGATGTGTATGATGGCTTTAATGGTTTGACTTTTAAAAGCAAATGAAATGCAAATTAAGCAAATGCATTTGAAATTCACATAAGTATATAAGATATACTTGAAATGAATTTCAATATACAAAAAAAAAAAATACACATTTCATCTCTCAATTCTCTCACTCTCTCACGCCAATAGCAAGCAAAAGCTCACTGGTTTGACCATTTTGGCGTGACACTAAGGGGAAGCAAGAGTGGTTTTTCATGGTGAGAAATCAAGTGCTAGCACACTTACGAGTCTTGCGAAGGTGGTAGGGAGGTCGCCCATGAGCCGGGATCCGTTAGACGAGGCTTGGAGCTCCGTTTCGCAGCTCAAAAACAGAAGACAGTGGGCAGTGGACTGCTGCAGTTCACGCATGAAGCAGTGAGCATTTTGGGCTTCATTCGTCTCCAAATCGACTCAACCGATCGATGTGAGTATTCCGCTACCTCCGTTGATGTGTTCACACATTGTTTTCATTGCGTGTTTGATCTTGGGACCTAGATAATAACCAACAGTTGGCAGTAAATCCGGTGGTCGGATTATCCGAACACGTGCGTACCCCGATACCACGTTCTTACCGATTTACAAGACATGGTGGTGATGAGTGGTATTTATACCACTATTTCCCACTCATTTGACCTAGTGTTTGTATTGTTCTCGAGATTTTTGAACGTTTTGATGTGTTTTATTGTTATTTTGCAGATAAATAAAGTTTGGACAGCACTGGAGGCAATTTGGGGCAAATCCGGACAAAAAATGCACCAACTGGAATATTTCAGTCTTCAGCGCGTCGCGCCGCGCATAGCTTTGGCGTCGCGACGCCCAACCTGCGCCAAAGTTGCTAAAATGCGCCGGGTCCACAAAATAGAATCTGAGAAAAGTTGACTTTGCTAACGTGCGCCGTGCCA
>SKCR01040765.1:0-88478 GCA_019454045.1 Zanthoxylum bungeanum
TAAGGGGGAGTAATTGTACTAATGTGTTTTTCTAAGTCTTATAGAGCTATTTTGAAGACAATCACACATTGAGGGGGAGCTTATGTTGAGGGGGAGCAAAATTGTCAAATTTGGACTCCAAGAAGCTCACAAGTATCAACAAGTTTTAAGGGGTTGCCATTATCAAAAAGGGGGAGATTGTTGGCGACTTGGTCGCTTAATTGGATTTTGATGACGTCAACGCAATTGACGACTTCGACGTACAATCACGAAGCAATACAAAAAGTGTCGAAACATATGAGGTGAAGAGCGAGAATGTGAAGACTTGCGGCAAAATGAAGATTATATTGCAAAAGTCTTAGCTTAGGATTTAATTTGTAATGTGAGATGTAATATTCAAGTGCCTAAGCTCATAGGGATCATGCACATTCACTTAGATGTATTAGGGGCATGTATAAAATGCATTAAAACCTTCAAATCTGCATTTTAGTATTTAGGGAAGCCTTCTGGAACCGGCATGGACCATACCGGTCCCCTTACCGGTCATTAAACCTGCTTTCCCATGTTTCGCATGCCTACTGGAACCGGGCCATACCATGCCGGTTATCTCGCCGGTCTTCATGCCGGTATTGGCAAGAAAATCCTGCTCTTTGGAACCGGGCTGGTCCTCGCCGGTCTCCATACCGATTTTCTCGCCGGTCTAACGGCTAGTTTTTCGAACGTTATATAGCCGTTGGGAGATATTGAAACCCTAGACCGGCATGCTGGTCTCCTTGCCGGTTTGCTCGCCGGTTTTGCTGTAGTTGGGGATAACTTTGCATTTTGTTATAAATAAGACCCCAACTCATTTGCCTTAGGTTAGAGACTTAATACACAATCTTCATACATTCTCTAAGGCAAGAAAAGAGTGTCCAAAACCTTCACACACTTTAAACACTCATCCAAGCTCACACACATCTTCATTACATTTAGTGAGCTTAGATCACTTGGGTTTTGCTCTCACACAATCTTCTTATTATTTGTGAGTGCCTAAGTGTGTTTTAATTCTTTCTTAACAAAACACTTGTGATTTGTGAAATCCCATTTGGTTGGGTAATTGTAAAGGTTTGTGAGTGAGCCTACGAACAAAACTCAAAATTGTAAAAGGGTTTGGAGTGCGCCTTTGCGGAAAACTCTTGGTTGTGAGTGAACCACGGAAACTCGATTTTAGTAGAAATCTTCAAGCGAGGCTTGAGGGAGTGGACGTAGGCACGGTTTGCCGAACCACTATATATCGCGGTGTCGTATCTCTCTTTCCCTACTCTTTTACTATTTGTAAGTTAATTTGTATTTACACTTATTGATTAGAAACTTGCATATAGGATATTTATTAGAATAGAGAAAATTGGCCTAAAACTCCCACTTGGTAATAAGAGCTTAAAATCGGCAAAGATTTTATAATTCCGCATTTATAGCGATAACCCAATTCACCCCCCCTCTTGGGTATAGAGATTGTTTGTCGTTATTGCTTGTAGGTACTTTCAGTTTGTATCAGAGCGAGGTATTCTCAAGAAAGACTTAACCGTCCGAGAATAGACTATGGGATCTACAAGCCACTCTTCAAATTTTGCCGAGGGATATTCAACAACTAGACCTCCGTTTTACATCGGAACCGACTACAACTATTGGAAGTCAAGAATGTTAACTTATCTCCTAGCCAATGATCCGCCATCCTATTTGGTCATCACACGGGGTGCCAGTATGCCAATGAAAAATGATAGAAATGGGATTGAAATTCCGAAGCCAAGTTCAGAATGGGATAGTGAGGATTTAAAGCAAGCCTCACAAAATGCTAAAGCTCTCAACCAACTTCAATGTGGCATTGATCGGGAGAAAATAAACAAACTTCCAGAGTATGACAACACATATGATTTATGGAAGTCATTGAAAATGGTCAATGAGGGCACACGTCAAGTGAAGGAATCGAAGATCAACCGGTTCATGTGCGAATTGGAAAATTTCAAGATGGAATCCGGGGAAGAAATCGATCACATGATTTCGAGGTTTACTGTCATCATCAATCATTTGGGAGCATTGGGAAAAGTCATCGGGACATCGGATCAAGTGAAGAAAATCTTGAGATCACTCCCAAAGGAATTTAGAAGCTATACCTCCTCCATTAAAGAAGCAAATGACATAAACACATTGAAGATGGATGATTTAGTTGGAAAATTACTTGAGTATGAAATGGAGATCAAAATGGACAAAAATGAGGAAGATGAGAAAATGACAAGGAAATCATTGGCCTTAAAAGCAAGAAGAAAAAATGAGTCAAGCTCAAGTGAAGAAGAAGAAGATAGTGATGATGAGTTGGCTCAATTAAACAAGAACTTGAAGAAGCTTCTTAAGTCCGTAAATCGAAAGGGAAAATCAAAGACGGATGAAAAGAAAGAAGAAAAATGGCCGCGGAAGAACAAGAAAATTGTATGTTATGAATGCAACAAACCGGGTCACATAGCTACAGATTGCCCATTAAGGAAAATGAAAGGAAAATCGAAGAAAAAAGCAATGAAAGAAACTTCAACTTGGAGTGACAGCGACTCAAGCTCATCAGAGGGGGAAGAAGTAGAAGTCAACGATAAATCAATAGCATTTATGGCTATCACAGATGAGGATATCCGCTTTGAAATTGAAGAAGAAAGCAAAGAAGAAGAGGTACACAATTCTGAATTACTTGATGCTTTTAATGGTTTAAAAGAATTGTGTGATATGCTTAAAAAGAAATTAAAATTGGTCAAAAATGAGCATGCTACACTTAAAATTGAACATGCAACTAGTATGGATAAAATTCATGTTTTAGATGATGATATGATATGCTTAAAGGCTAAACATGAAAAATAAATTGCATGCTTAAATGATGAAAATGCATGTTTAAAGTTGAAAAAGCTAGAACTTGAAAATGCCATATCAAATATGCCATCTAGCTCTAAGACATGCGATTGCGAATCTACATTGAATGAAAATGTCTTATTAAATACTAAGATTGTAGATTTGCAAAACATACTTAGCAAATTCACATTGGGACATAAAAATTTTAATTTGCTTATTGGATCCCAAAAATGTGCATTTAAGAGAGAAGGATTAGGATATAGGCCTTATATTAAAAGAAAATTTTTGAGAAATTATTTTGTTAAGGCTTCTGATTCTCATGCTAAGAATGTTATAAATGAAAATGTCACATGTCATGCTTGCAATGAAAATGGACATAAAATTTTTGAATGCATGTATAAGAATGTGATTAAAAATGCATGGATTCCTCAAGGAATCAAAACTAACCCCAATGGACCCAAGAAAGTTTGGGTACCAAATTGTAATTGACAAATATGTAGGGGGAGCTTTGGGAATGGAACTTTAAAGAGAAATTGCAAAATTGATCCCAAAAGCTCAAAGAGATGAGGATTCGCAACGGTAAAGGTAAACTCCGTATTCACGGAAATATTGGTACCGTTTCCTCCAATTTCTATATGTATGCATATTTCACTTTGGTTAAAATATTTTTAAAGCATACAAAGTGATTAGGCAATGTATTAAAACTTCTATTGGTATCAATTTTCATTTGATATCACTAAGTGCCTTAATCATATATTTAAACCCATATTCTATTTCAATTGGTATCACATGAAATTTATTGAGTTAAATGCAATATATGTGATCACTTGATTGAATATGCCTTGCCATATGAACAAATTGATTGAAAATGAAATGCATGTAAATTGGCATAATCTTAGATGAATATCATGAAATGTATGTATTAGAACAAAATTGAATAATCATGAAAAGCATGGATTTTGATTGTTTAGTAATTGGTAAGATATTCATAAGAAGACAATCATTAAAATGCATTGAAGTCATTGGTTTTAATTGGTATCATGATATATAATGACTCATTTTGAAAGAATGCTTAAAAGTGATATGATATTCAAATAGATTTATTGATATATTTTTTAATTGATATCAAATTTGGGGAGAAATCATGATTAAGATGCTCTTAGATTGTAAATGGTATTCATGAGAATCTATTTTTTGAAAAATACTATTTTATGCATAAATTTTTATTTTGTTTTTATGGCAAAAAGGGGGAAATGCCAAATGTGCATATTTTTTAAAATTTGTTATTTTTGCACACATATATTGGTATCTCATTTTAGAACTTAATTTTGCTTCTCCACTTTTTGATAATGTCAAAGGGGGAGAAATCATTAGAAATGAGATTAAAACTTGTTTTACCCTCACCTTTGGTTTAAGGGGGAGTAATTGTACTAATGTGTTTGTCTAAGTCTTATAGAGCTATTTTGAAGACAATCACACATTGAGGGGGAGCTTATGTTGAGGGGGAGCAAAATTGTCAAATTTGGACTCCAAGAAGCTCACAAGTATCAACAAGTTTTAAGGGGTTGCCATTATCAAAAAGGGGGAGATTGTTGGCGACTTGGTCGCTTAATTGGATTTTGATGACGTCAACGCAATTGACGACTTCGACGTACAATCACGAAGCAATACAAAAAGTGTCGAAACATATGAGGTGAAGAGCGAGAATGTGAAGACTTGCGGCAAAATGAAGATTATATTGCAAAAGTCTTAGCTTAGGATTTAATTTGTAATGTGAGATGTAATATTCAAGTGCCTAAGCTCATAGGGATCATGCACATTCACTTAGATGTATTAGGGGCATGTATAAAATGCATTAAAACCTTCAAATCTGCATTTTAGTATTTAGGGAAGCCTTCTGGAACCGGCATGGACCATACCGGTCCCCTTACCGGTCATTAAACCTGCTTTCCCATGTTTCGCATGCCTACTGGAACCGGGCCATACCATGCCGGTTATCTCGCCGGTCTTCATGCCGGTATTGGCAAGAAAATCCTGCTCTCTGGAACCGGGCTGGTCCTCGCCGGTCTCCATACCGGTTTTCTCGCCGGTCTAACGGCTAGTTTTTCGAACGTTATATAGCCGTTGGGAGATATTGAAACCCTAGACCGGCATGCTGGTCTCCTCGCCGGTTTGCTCGCCGGTTTTGCTGTAGTTGGGGATAACTTTGCATTTTGTTATAAATAAGACCCCAACTCATTTGCCTTAGGTTAGAGACTTAATACACAATCTTCATACATTCTCTAAGGCAAGAAAAGAGTGTCCAAAACCTTCACACACTTTAAACACTCATCCAAGCTCACACACATCTTCATTACATTTAGTGATCTTAGATCACTTGGGTTTTGCTCTCACACAATCTTCTTATTATTTGTGAGTGCCTAAGTGTGTTTTAATTCTTTCTTAACAAAACACTTGTGATTTGTGAAATCCCATTTGGTTGGGTAATTGTAAAGGTTGTGAGTGAGCCTACGAACAAAACTCAAAATTGTAAAAGGGTTTGGAGTGCGCCTTTGCGGAAAACTCTTGGTTGTGAGTGAACCACGGAAACTCGATTTTAGTAGAAATCTTCAAGCGAGGCTTGAGGGAGTGGACGTAGGCACGGTTTGCCGAACCACTATATATCGCGGTGTCGTATCTCTCTTTCCCTACTCTTTTACTATTTGTAAGTTAATTTGTATTTACACTTATTGATTAGAAACTTGCATATAGGATATTTATTAGAATAGAGAAAATTGGCCTAAAACTCCCACTTGGTAATAAGAGCTTAAAATCGACAAAGATTTTATAATTCCGCATTTATAGCGATAACCCAATTCACCCCCCCTCTTGGGTATAGAGATTGTTTGTCGCTATTGCTTATAGGTACTTTCACTAGTTCCAGCACTTTTGCCGTCATTCTCCGGGAATTGGGGTTAGAGTTGGGGTTTGTGTTTAAAGAAATAGAGTTTTGTGTGTGAAAAGAAAAAAATGTTTTGTGTTTTGGGCCCTGAGGTTTGAGATATTTACACATAGAGATAATGTATGTGTGTATTCAGTAGGTGTAACCCCAAGGGGTTGCTTCAGTGGTAAATGCTCTGGGCTTGAGTGGTTTGCTCCCTCTCATTTTCAAGGTTCGAATCCTACTAGATGCATTTCCTTGGAGCCATGCCCCCTGGTGTAAAAATCCAGCGACTTACCCTGATCTGTGTTGGGAAACTTCTGAGGGCACGGGGCACAGGTCCCGGGGATTAGTCGAGGTGCGCGTAAGCTGGCCCGGACACCCGGTTATCCAAAAAAATAAAAAAGTATTCACTAGGTGTTGGCAAAAAAAAAATTTCAGTGAATCCGATCGAGTATTTCCGAATGTGAGAATTCTCGAGTCAGATTCGGAAATTGTCGTTATCAAATGTGAACCTATGAAACCACATAGTTTCATGTTATACTAAAAATGCTAAAAGACTAATGCTACGTTTGATTGGGGAGAATATAAAGTAAGGCGATGAAATGAGTTTAGGAGATGCTTATTCAATTATTTGGTTGAATTTTAAAGAGGTTTATAAGCGTAACCTTCGACTTCTTATTTTCCCCATGTGACAATAAACAATTCTCCTCATATATGTGGCTAGGGAGAATAGCATAATTATTGAAAATTACCAAATAAACCTTGATTTTATTAAGTTTTAACTGTCAAATATAATTTATTTTAGCCGTTTGATCAATTAATTATAATTTATTTTATTTTTTGTGTAAGACGCAGAATAAATACTGTATTTTTTTATTATTATTATTTTAACATTAATTATCTTGTGGAAGATTTTTAGCCATATGTATGAGTCAAAGTTTCAAGCCAATGGCAAATAATATTGTGTATTGATAATGCGTAAAATGTTCAAAATTAATCAAAAAATGAGAAAATAGATATTTAATATACCTTAGATCAACAGTTTGGTGCTCAAACCAAAGCCAAGGTAACTTATTTGAATAGTCAATTGAACAACTTAAAGAAAGTTAAAAAAAATTATTTAATATACCTTAGATCAACAGATTGGTGCTTAAACTAAAGCCAAGGTAACTTATTGTTTCAGATGAAGATCTAGCAATGCACCTTGTCACTGGTTTGGATGATGATTTTGAGAATGTTGCTGTGTTAATCACTGGCAATTTATCTAAAATGTCTACTAATGAAATCTATTCTATGATGCTGGTTCATGAGGGAAGGTTAGAGAACAAACAGTCGAGAAATAGCAAAGAAGGGGCACTCCTTTTACAAGATCTTGAACAATGAAACATGGAGGAAACTCTCTTTAAACTTGACTCTCTAAATAGATGATGGAATATATGATTTTCTGGATGGATAAATGAATCCAAAAACCTTTCTTTATATAGGCATGGAAGGGTGCCATTAAGGAAACATGTCCCAACATGTTTATACCTTTCCCATAAGGCACTACTTAAGAGACATGACCCTCCTACACTCATACTATATATATTTAGAGAATTTACAACAATCCCCCTCAATTCTCTAAATATTAATACAGACACTTAAAAGAGTTTCCATGAAATAAAACCGCATCGAAATAGATAATTTTCGCCTTGAACCTTTCCTAGTGAATGAGAATCAGATTTACTTGACAAACAAGTGACCCATAGTCTTGAATTGTTCTTCCATTTATGTAAACCAAGACAATTGCCAACACACATCTTTACTTCGACCATTTCCCGTTCTACAGTTGTGTTCATTTCGACCATGAATATATCTTGGATTCTTCAAGTACTTTAGGGAATTCAGCCTTTAAAACTCTCATGGAAGTGACTTCACTTCTTACTTGAAATAAGTGATCTACTATAAAGAGGTAATTTGCCTTAACCCACATTAGGACTCTTCTCCTAATATAGTGATCATTAAAAGTTTTAACTTATCCTAACCTGGACAGATAGCACTCTGCGTCATTACAAGAATAGGAAAGAGTATAAAACTCTATAGTGCATGCTTTGAATTGTCCATTTTAAAACTAGATCTTGGGATCTCTAGTCAACTAGGTTGGGTTTCCACAGGGACAATTCTTAATTTATAGGCTTCAAACTCATTCCCTCGATAACTTCTCAACTTTCTCTCTAGGTAAATTTTAGTAAGTGGATCCGCTAGGTTTTCCTTTGATCTGACATAATCTATCGAAATTATGCCACTTGAGAGCAGTTGTAATATGATATTATGTTTGCGACGTATGTTGGACAGTTATGACTCATAGCGTCACTATTTGTAAAAGACATTGTGGTTTTTGTACAAATTAACTATGTGACAATGGAAATTGTCTTTTAACATTTTGTAATTTATTTACTTGGATATATAAATGGTAAAAGTCCTTATGATTAGTTCCGGATTGATAAGATATGAGACAGTATCAATCCATAACGGTTTAATCATTAAATATCCCTAGTCGTAGTATTATCGAGACTGGACATCGATAATGCGGAATAGACTAGTATTGCACTTGTGCGTGTTATGGAAGCGTAACGGCATAGTTCTCATATATTTAAGTATTGGATACTTATGCAAGTGTGATAGGAGGTTGTGTTTACCAATGGTACGGAAACAGCTTCTCTCTGGATAAACCCCGCGGAATCCCATTGGTAGTATGACTATGTGTCTATGGGAATCCGAATCATGGTAGGTGTATTTGGTCTTAACCTGAGACTTGCATCGCTAGTACTTGCGACAATCAATACGCTTTGGTTTTGGTCATTCAGGACTTTAACAGGTTCTGTGTACGCCTCTTCTGGGTTTATTGAGAATCGTAGTGTATTGGGTGTGATGTCAAGACAGAAGTATCACTTCAGTCATATGGAGATGATGATCACACAGGGATACAGAACTGGTGCTTTAATGTGTTGCAACCATCGGGATAATATGACCAGGTCATGATTACCCGATTAAAGAGACTAGTTGTTTGTGATCCGATATATGCTTCGTACGGGGCAGACACAATTCCAGCCCCAGCCTAGCATGTGACATCCGATACTGGATCGCAATACGTAATACTATGTATACTACGCCTGGCATGGATTATATATTCCTTTAAGAATATTTCTGGAGAATTGGGTAGGCACGACTCTTTGCTAGAAGTCAACCATGTCTCGTAAATCGGTAAAAATGTAGTACGAGGTACGTACGTGTTCGAATAGTCCGACGACCGGATAAACTGCCAACATATCCAGGGATCTCATGGGTCGCTTCCCGAAGATTTACCGATGACGTATGATTCGAACATAATTAATCTAAGATTAATTGCGGATAGATTTTATCTGGGATAAAATACTATTTGAAGAGAGAGAACGATTAATTTGGAATTAATCGATAAAATAATATATTTGATATATTAAACGAAATTAGATTTCGACGCGGAATTAAAATTGAATTTTAATTCGAGCTAACGAATTGATTTAGAATTAATTCGCGAGCGACGTGAATAGTAATTTTGCTAGGCATAATTATTTAATTAAATTTGATTTAATTACGTTGCAACGGAAAGTTCGTTAATTCGGAATTAACGAACCCGAGCCCGGAATATATTTGCGGGCCTACTCGTATTTTGAATTAAAGTGGTGCCCACAAATCACATCGCACGTCACATCGCTTGTCACTTTAGTGATGGAAGTCATGTCATCTTTTTGTGATTGACAACCAGTCACTATTCATGATAGTGGTAGTTGAAGGCATTGAATGCCATTTTCCCTCCATTTTGACTTTTGCTTTTTGGAAAAGCATATACCAAAGATGTGAGAGACTTTTGGTATTAGTTTTTTGGAAAAACAAAACACAAAAATAGAAAAAGCTCTCTCTTCCTTTCCCCCCTCTCTTGGCCGAACCAAACAAGCATTTTAGGGAAAATTTTGTTGTAATTTTTTCCAAAGCTAGCACTTGAAGAATCATACTTAGGTGATAGGGAAACCAACCTTTGAGCTTGGAATCACCATCAAAGCTTGGAGCTTGAAGATCAACATTCAAAGTGGAAGCTTGGAGACTTCTCAAAGGAGCAAAGTTTTGTTCTACACACATCCTCTCATCCGATCAAAGTGAGTATGATTCCGCCATATCTCATTTTGTATTCACATGTTTTATGCTTAAATATGATCTTGGGAATGCCTAAGAAACCAACAATGGCATCATGGAGCCTAGTTTGAGCATGAAAAATGATTAGGGTTTATATACTAAAATTTTGGGTAAATTGGATTTGAGCATGATTTAACCAAATTGATTGTTTGAGCATGCTTGTATATGGATAACTTGGAGTTATATATAATCAATTTCATGAAAAATTAATTGGATTAATTTTTGCCCAAAATGTTGGCTTGGCCGAATGTATATGCTCCCTTTAAGTCATGGTATTTTTTGTTCTTTTGATCATTGGATGAGTTTAAAGACTTGGGAAATGATGATTTAAGATTCAATCGGATTGGAATCAGAATCGGACAAAAACCCTACAAATGCCGTGAGCTTCAAAGTATGAAATGAGATGATTTTTTGATTCAATAATATTGGACATGTATTGATGATGATAAGCATGATTAATTGATTAGATTAGTATTTTGAAAATGTTAATTTAATGGTTAATCATGGCTAAACACTTTAATTAATTAAATTATGAAATTTGGAATTTTAAAATTTGATTAGTTGGGCTTAATTTAGAATTGGGCTTTAAACGTTGTATTTGGGCCTAATGGGCGTGGTTGGGCCAAGTTGGTTTAGGACAATTGGATTGGATCCAAATTGGGCCTAAACCATTCCATTAAGTCCAAATATAACAAATGGACCTTTTAATGTTTAATTGGGCCTAATGAGCCTAAATTGGTTTCTTGGCAAATAGAGTGATTCCTTGATTGGGCTTTGGTATTTGGGTTTGACCCATATTGACCAAAGTCCATGCCTTAAGAAATTAATTGAAATCCCATTGGACTTTAATTAAACAACATTGGATGTTAGTTGGGCTTTGAGACCTATTAAGATTAGATTTGAAATCTAAGTCGAAAAGGCGCATTAAAAATTGTAGTTATTTAATTTGGAATTAAATATAAAATTAGTATTGAATACGAATTAAATTAGATTTAAATTGTAGTTTGATATAATTCAAGAATTCGTACTTCGAGTACTTATTCTCAAACGAGTTGGACTCGCGCAAATCAAATCGTTGTTTGAACATTGGATGATCACTTTATTCAAAGATTAATTAATTTGATTAGATTGATTGAATAACATGCTTTGTGTGAATACATCGATGTGTTGAATGAATAATGTATATCAGATGGATATTAGAAGGGAAAGGGCAATTTTGGAAATTGTTGTAAATTTAGAATTTATTAAATTGGACATGCGTGTCCAGCCTTATCTCTCTTGATTCTTTGTAATTCTCTTCTCACCTAATTCCCCTCAATGTTAATAAGGTTTCTTTAATTGTATTATGTAATTGGGTAGAAGTAAGAATAGTGCTAGCCGGGGAGAGGAAAGGGAGTGATTTGTTCTAGGAACAATTTGTGAGATATACATTCGCATATTGTTATTAATTTATTTATCGCGCCTTATTATGCTTTTAGAATGCATGTTTAAGGGTGTATGATGAGACCTAACAAAGATAATAAATTGGTTGCCAATTTACGCGAAAAACCCTCAACAAATATTAAGCGTTTTCCTTCAATTGAGTGATTCTTACTCAAGATCCAAGATTGACACTGGTTTGTTGGCCAAAGTCAAGACCTTTGTCCATTGCGGATGTGTTTGAATCATGAAGGCTTTGTTCCATATCATATGTCTTGTCCAAGTTGTGATTTTTTGGCCAAAGTCAAGATCACTTCTTGTCCATCGACATCGATTACGAAGCTTTCCAAAGTCAATGGGTTCCGCTAAACTGGAATCATTAAGCTTGTTGTGCCAAAGCCAAGGCTTAGTTGATTCAGGGGAAAAAGGTTAGGAAAATATATTCGATATATTGGCATATATATTGTATATATGTTTCGGACTTGGAGGTCCACCTACCGGATCTAGGAATTGGATGAGATCCAATTGATCTTAGAGATCTACCTAGTCAAATATCATACAGCTTGTTGGCCAAAGTCAAGGTTGTGTGTTATTTAACGGGATCCTAGCCCACTAGGAAACTGGGTTTCCCGAGTACTCAACAGAGGGTTAGAGGCTCGCCAAAAAATAGTGGGAGACTAGTATTGAATTTGCAATTTCGTTCAAATACTTAGCTTTACGCGCTTTCAAATTATTTCGTCAATTATTTTATTAGTTGGACTAATATATTATTATTTTTTTTGTAACAGTTGGACTGTACCCATACATCGTTAATCGAATAGTTAGACTATTGCGGTTAAGATGACAGGAAAGTTAAGCATTAGGGATATTGTCATGGGCGACAATAAGTTCCTATACTCATTTTCTGGTTTATTTGGTTGAATTTGAAGTTTGTTCATTTTTTTTTCCTAAATTCAAAAATTAGGGATTTGATTAGCTTTTACATGATTTTCTTTATGCTATTGATTTAAATGTTTAGTTATACATTTAGGAATCTATTAGTGCGCATTTGAGTTAATGTATTGGACTTATAAATTTTTTTAATTTTTCCTTACCTTAACCGCGAATTGGGGGGGCTGCTTCTTATGATGATAATGGCGATATTGATGATGGAGTGTTTATGAATAATCGTGGATGAATTGTATGATTATTTGTTTTTTTTTTTTGTGTTTAATTTGATCAAGCATAAATTGTAAAGCCATGGCTGAAATAATGAATGTATGAAATCAAATTAAATGCAAATAGTATTGTGGAAGATGGCTGCACCAGGGTAATTGATGAGGTGGCTGCTGTGATATGGTTGTGAATGGATAATGAGTAGTGTGAATTTATGAAGGAATAGATTAAGCATGTTATAAAACTTGGCGAGAAGCTAATGGTGTTTAGGATAATGAAGAGTTCATATATGTAACTGGTCAGATGCGAATAACAGCAGATGTTTATACAATGACTAAAATTCTGATTTCTGTATGTGCAGTTTAACTTAATGGGTTAATCTGAAAATAGGGGCTGATCATATGTGATTACATAAAAGTGGAGAATGTAAGTGTGTATGAAGTATGAAATGAAATTAGTATGTTAGTGTAAATGTTGGGAGTTTAAGCGTGATTGTTGAAAGTATTTAAGTATATGATGAAATTAGTGTACTGAAATGATAGAACTTGAGTTGGACTTTGATCCGACCCTGCTACTGATTCGGACTTAGACCATGAATTTATTGAGATTCTACCTCTGATCTATATGTATTTCAGACACTAGATCAGACCCTGAAGTCAGACCTTGAGCAGACTTTGACTCTGATCAGCCCCTGATCAGTTTTCATTTCAGACTTTGAGAAGATCCTGGTTAGGACTCCTAGCAGACCCTGATTTTAAGCAGACCTTGACTCTGATCAGCCCCTGATCAGTTTTCATTTCAGACTCTGAGAAGATCCTGGTTAGGACTCCTAGCAGACCTTGATTTTAAGCAGACTTTGCCCTTGGATTGCAATCAGACCCTGATGATAAGAAATCAAACTAGACCCTTACCAGAAGGCGTAGTCAGACCCTGACCATTTAATACCGAGTCAGATCTTGACCAGTAAAATAAATCAGACACTGAGGTTAAATAATCAAGTCCAAACCTGACCAGAGAGTCTTACCGGACTCTGAGAACTTGAGATCCTGTCCGACCCTGACTAGAAAAACTTATTCAGACTCTGAATCACCTAAAACCTAGTCAGACCCAGATCATGAGGTTCTGTCAGCCCTTGAAAGTGATAGTTCAAATCTGACCCTTGAGAAGCAGAACTTAGTTAGCCCCTGCAATATAAAAATAAACGGAAAGTTAATAGTTATGAGTGTATGCATTCATCAGTATAATAGCATAAGCATATGTTGCATAAAAAAGAATAAGCATTAGCATGATGATAATGAATGAAAGAATAATGTGTTGTGCATGCACGTTGTATGATTTTTCCAGAACTGAAGATGAGAATGATTTTTAAAATTCCAGAGTTTTTAAGAAAAGCTTCAAATGCTTTTGAGAGAAATATTTTCAAAAAAAAAAAAAAAAAAAAGGGTCGATACAGTTTTGAGATTCAAAGCATGAGTTTATGGTTTTCGGGGTATGAGGGAAAAACTCACCACAGTATGTAACTTGAAATGCAGTTCGGAATTGACGGATACTTTGGAATTGACGGATTCAGAGACATGTGCACATGTTGAGGACTGGGGGGACGCTCTCAGATCCTCCAGATGGGCTAGGGGGACGGCAATACGTAACGCCCCTAGACCCCAGTTTGAGCTTGGGTGGTAGCATAGATCCGCACCCCCAGCTCCAGTTTGTGGCTTGAGGGACGGCGATACGTAACGCCCCAAGACCACCAGATATGAGACAATAGTGACATGCTTTGGGGGACGGCGATACGTAACGTCCCAAAGTCATGGATTTGCACTTCTACCTCCAGATAGGTGTATGGGGGGACGGTGATACGTACCACCTTCATACGTCCAGTTTTTCAGACAGAGACAAAATTCAGAGAAAGTTTTCAGTTTTCAAAAATATAGATTTCAGTTTTCCGAGACACAAATTTCAAATAGAAATATCAGTTTCCAAGTACAGTTTTCAAAGAGATTTTATGAAAAGAAAAAAAAAAGTAAAATAGAGTTTTCAGCAAAAAAATTTCAGAAATATTTTTTAGAAATAAGTTTTCAGAAAAGTGGGTTTCAGAAAAAGGTTTTCATGCATTATAGTGCCATGGCATGAATGAGTAGGACTAGTTTACAATTTATATTTGTAGATCATATATTTTAGATATTACTTGAGTTACATACAACTTATATTAATGCATAATAGTATTATTACATCCATATGCATGTGTGATTGGTATTTATATATGATTGATAGTGATATGAATTGTATGTTTTCATATGAGAAACTCATGTGAATGGTAATGTACGATAATATGATTATATATAAATAAATAAATATATATATATATATATATATACGGTTGATGATTGTTTAAGGAAAAGAATAATTTGTAAATCCGATTTGATGATATTTCAATGAAATAAAAGAAATATAATTATAATAAATTCTCGAGCTAGATTAAGAAAAAGTTAGTAGGTAAGAAACAAGATATTAGAATAGTGCAGCATAAGCGTAATGGAATTTGATTTGATGATTGAGGATATAGAAACTTGACAAATATATTATGAATGTATGAAAAGATTAATAATAAACATGATATGAAGCATGAAAGACTAGATTAAAAGAAATCTATAGTAGGGTTGCATATTTGTTTAAAATGTTTAAGAGAAGAGACTAGCTTAAGTTAATGACGAAACAAAATTCAGAATTTATGTTTGATTGCAGCTCAAAGAATGAGCATTGTTACTTACTGAGTCTTATGACTCACATCATAACAGTGTTTGAGTTTTGCAGGTTGCTGACCTGATCGGTCGGCCACAAACACTAGAGCTTGAGAGTCGGATAGCAGCATTGCAGTCGGCCAGTCACCAGGTCTTGGGAGTAAAGAGTCAAGTTGTATAAGTCTGATTGTAAAATAGTTGAGTTGTGTAGTATATTATAGTTGTAAAAATTTTTGTTTATACGTATTTTCGGGTAAGGAGTCCAAGTGTATTCGTCTTGAGATCTTTATTTTAGAGTTATTGTTGTGTTTGGGCCCCATTGGTTGTATAGAGGAGCTGGACTTGATCCAGGTTGCAGGACTTTTATAAGAGGTCATGCCGAATTTTCGTCAGAGTCAGAAGCTTATGGAGGCAGGATTAACTTGTCTCCTTGTAGTACAAATATTATGGTAGTTACGAGGAAATCCAAATTAGGCTTAATTTCAGCCCAGCAGACCCTCTCGGCAGACCTTGAAATCAGACCCTTACGTCAGACACACAGAGCAGGCCCACGCAGCAGACCCTGAGAGCAGAGGCAGACGCTGAGAGCAGAGGCAGACGTTGAGAGCAGAGGCAGACGCTGAGAGCAGAGGCAGACTCTGAGAGCAGAGGCAGACCCTGAGAGCAGAGGCAGACGCTGAGAGCAGAGGCAGACGCTGAGAGCAGAGGCAGACCGTGAGAGATGAGGCAGACCTTGAGAGCGGACCCTGAAATCAGCCACTGACGTTCAAATAACCAAATTGGAAATGAACCAGCAAAGAAGATCAGACCCAAAGCTTCACTATTCCGAGGCTTGTTGATGTCAACAATATCCTTAAAACAAATTCGCCCCCACCGAAGGTGCAGTAGAACGTGAGACGATTGTTTCCCATGATACAACGAAAAACGAACGAGTATGGACACCACCAAAACCCGTTACCAACGAACCACTAAAGTGTTTGAAATTTTCCCAAAACAAAGAAAACAGAGAACTATATTTCCTTAAAATCGAATTCGTGAGTTTTGTATATATATATTTAAAACAAAACCACATCCTATATATAGAAAAGGAAATAAAATATAAGTATGCCATTTATCATTCATTAATGAGACCTTTCGTTTGAAGTACCAAATTAATTAATGGAATTAATTAACTTTTATGGAACACTTCAAAAGGTTTGGAAAAACAAAGAGACAAGCAAAAATTGGTTGGGCCGAGCCCACATAATTTGGTCCGACATTCGTGTACGCAGGACGCGCGGGTGCACACGAGCCAAGCCTGTTCGGATTTTGATTTGCACCCCACCTTGCGCGCCCACGTAGAGAGAGCTTCTATCCTTATAAAACTTACGCATCTACATATGAGTAATCATATATAAAGACACTTTCTCTCTAATAGCTTTCTCATGTGGGACAAGCACATTTCTCTTTATTTTCCAACACCAATGAGTGAACTTTGAGCAACAATTTCTCATTCACCCAAGCACCATTTTAAACATATGAATATACCATTTCGAACTACTCACGGAGGAGTATCAGAATCATTCAATAACAACCACTAATACGAAGTGGACCATGCTTAAAATTGTGCCCCAAAATGCTTACTCATAAGCATATTTTCCAACAATCCCCCACATGAATGAAATTGGCGAAAACCGTCAAATAAAATAATTTTATAAAACATTTTATTTTGACATAGAAGAGTTCAACAGTTCAACACCTGCATAGGATAGGTGGGCCTCAGCATTTGAACCTTCCCTTGTGAAAATATATCTCATTTTTTGGCTGACAGTGGACGCGATGTCATTGAACTGTACTGCCGTTCATGAAAATGGAAAACATATATCACACAGATGTTTTACCTAACACATCATAGTTCTCATTTTTATGTTCATTTTTGGCCATGAACATCAACCTGGTTCTGCAAGAGTTTCTAAAAATTGAGCCCCGTACAATTCCCTTTGAAGCGGCCCCACTTCTCTCTCACATAGGTGATTTCTTATTTAAGAGTATCTCGTGATACTTTGCTCGGAGTCCCGACGCATAAGAATCATTAAAAGCCTTTGTTTAACCTATATCTATACAAGCATCACTGTTTTATTTCACCATAGGAATGGACTAGAGGGTAACCCCCCACAATGAACCAATTATGTCTTTTACGAGTGGGTTGTCCCATTGAACCTAGATCTTGGGATCTCCAGTCAACAAGGTTGGGTTTTCCTTCGTAATAAATATTTATCTAACGGGCTTTAGTCCCATTCCCCTCGATGATTTCTCAACTGACTCTTTGTTTAACCCTTTGGTTAGCGGATCCGCAATGTTATCCTTTGATTTTACATAGTCAATTGAAATAACTCCAATAGAGAGTAATTGTCTAACAGTATTATGTCTACGACGAATATGTCTAGACTTACCATTATACATATTGTTATGTGCCCTTCCAATTACAGATTGACTATCGCAATGAATGCAAATTGCTGGCACTGGCTTAGGCCAACTTGGAATATCCTCTAGAAAATTTCGAAGCCATTCTGCTTCTTCAACACACTTATCTAATACAATGAATTCTGATTCCATTGTAGATCTGGCTATCACAGTCTGTTTGGAGGATTTCCATGATA
This sequence comes from Zanthoxylum bungeanum, assembly GCA_019454045.1. Taxonomy (NCBI): domain Eukaryota; kingdom Viridiplantae; phylum Streptophyta; class Magnoliopsida; order Sapindales; family Rutaceae; genus Zanthoxylum; species Zanthoxylum bungeanum. The sequence goes on from SKCR01040765.1 coordinate 17,931, forward strand.
TAGCTGCACCTGCTAGTGTAAACACATAGCCACTGGTAGACTTTGAGTCTTTCATATCAGATCTCCAATTAGCATCACGATACCCTTCAATTACAGATGGATATCTATGGTAGTGCAACCCATAATTATGAGTAAAACGTAAGTACCTGAGTACTCTTACTATTACTTTCCAGTGATCAACCCCTGGATTACTCGTATATCTGATGAGCTTATTTACTGTACAGGCTATATCAGGCCTTGTACAACTCGATAAATACATCAGACTCCCAAGCACTCTAGAGTATTCTATTTGAGAAATACCATTTCCTCTATTCTTTGAAAGATGTAGACTCACGTCTAAAGGAGTTCTAGCCACAGCAGAATCATCATGATTGAATTTACCAAGAATTTTGTCCACATAGTGCGACTGATCAAGAATAAATCCATCTGGACTTCTCGAGATCTTTATTCCTAAAATAACATCTGCAAGACCCATGTCTTTCATGTCAAACTTAGATTTCAGCATATTCTTGGTAGATTTTACCATTTTAACATTACTCCCGACAATCAAAATGTCATCAACGTAGAGACATAAAATGACATAGCCAATTTCTGTCTCTTTGACATAAATACACTTATCACATTCATTGATTGTGAAACCATTTGACAACATGGTGTCGTCAAACTTTTCATGCCACTGTTTCGGAGCTTGTTTCAATCCATATAAGGATTTTACTAACTTACAGACTTTCTTTTCTTGTCCTGGAGCTATAAATCCTTCAAGTTGTTCCATGTAGATTTCTTCATCTAAATCTCCATTCAGAAAGGCTGTTTTTACATCCATCTGATGTACCTCAAGATTGCGTAAAGCTGCAATCGCTAGTATCATCCTTATGTAATTTATTCTCGTTACAGGAGAATAAATATCAAAGTAATCAAGACCTTCACGTTGTTTGTAACCTTTAATTACAAGTCTTGCTTTGTACTTGTCAATTGATCCATCTGCCTTCATTTTCTTTTTGAAAATCCACTAGGACCCCAAAGTTTTACATCCTGGAGGAAGATCCACTAACTCCCATGTGTGATTTTGTAAGATGGATTCAATTTCACTATTGATGGCATCTTTCCACAAAGCACCATCAGCTGACCTTACAGCTTTGTTATAGCTTTGAGGATCATTTTCTAGTAAAAAAGTCAAAAAATCTGGACCAAATGATTTTTCCGTTCTAGCTTTTTTGCTACGTCTTGGTTCAAGTTCAACAACTTGTTGATCCTCTGGAACATTTATGTATTCTTGGTCCTGACTATCTTCAATGATAGTCTCATGTGACCGTTTGTGCACATTTGAATTCGAATTTGTTTTACAAGGAAAAACGTATTCGAAAAAGGATGCATTCCTCGACTCCATTATCGTATTCTTGTGAATATCTGGTACATTAGACGCATACACAAGAAATCGATAAGCATTACTGTTATGTGCATACCATATGAAAACACAATCAACAGTTTTAGGTCCTATCTTTACCTTCTTAGGTGGAGGAATGACAACTTTGGCAAGACACCCTCACACTCGTAGGAATTTATAGGAATGTACTCTTCCTTTCCACATTTCATAAGGAGTTTTCCCTGTTTCTTTCTGTGGTACCTTATTTAAAAGGTAATTAGCTGATAAAACAGCTTCTCCCCACATATTATGAGGTAAGCCAGAGCTGATTAACATAGCGTTCATCATTTCTTTCAAGGTACGATTCTTCCGTTCTGCAATCTCATTGAATTGAGGTGAATAAGGAGCTGTGATTTGATGTATGATTCCATTTTGTTCACAAAGTGATTCAAAATGAAAAACATACTCACCCCACGATCATTTCTTAATTCCTTAATTCTTTTATTCAGTTGGTTTTCAACTTCATTCTTATAGAGAACAAATTTCTCTATAGTTTCGTCCTTGCTTTTCATCAAATACACATAGCAAAATCTTGTGCAATCATCAATAAAGGTAATAAAATATTTATTACCGCCTCTCGATTGTATTGAATTAAAATCACATACATCGGTATGAATTAGATCAAGTGGTTCAGAGTTTCTTTCAATATTATGAAATGATGATCTAGTTAGTTTTGCCTCAACACAAGTATCACACTTATGTCTGTAATCAATTTTAAAATTGGGAATATGATTCATGTTAATTAATCTTCGCAATGAATTTAAATTAACATGTCCTAATCTACTATGCCATAGATTAGAGTACTCAACAATATAAGCAGAAGAACTAGCTTTATTGATATTTTTGGGTTTAACAACCATTACATTGAGCTTAAAGAGCCCATCAGTTACATACCCTTTTTCCCACATACATCCCATTTTTTTTCAAAACTACTTTATCAGACTCGAACACCATTCGGAATACATGTTTGTTCAGAAGCGATCCAGACACAAGTTTCTTCCGTATTTCTGGTACATACAGAACATTGTTCAGAGTCAACTCTTTCCCAGAGGTCATCTTCAGAATCACATTTCCTTTACCTTCAATCTCAGATGTTGCTAAATTACCCATGTATATTTTTTCCCCATTACCAACAGGCTAAAATGAAGAAAACATGCTCTTGTCCGAGCACACATGTCGAGTGGCATCAGTGTCAATCCACCACTCTCTTGGGTTAGAACCCACCAGATTCACCTCAGAAACCACAGCAGAGAGGTTAATGTCTGAAACATCTTGTGTTACGTTTTCAATTACATTAGCATCTTGCTTCTTTTTCTTCTTTGGCAATCTGCACTCAGAAGACTTGTGACCCATTTTGTCACAGTTGAAACATCTTCCTTGAAATTTGGATTTCTTGGAAACTCCTCCTTTAGGGCCCATCTTTGACCCTTTATTCTTGAGGTTCTTGTTCTTATGGTCATGTTCAACAACATTTGCCTTGGCCTCATGAGATATTCCTCTCTTGTCAGATACTCGGTTATCTTCATCAATTATGAGCTTAAGAACGAAGTCTTCAATGCTCAATTCTTTTCGTTTATGCTTTAGATAATTCTTGAAATCTTTCCAACCAGGTGGTAGTTTTTCAATTATCGAGGCTACTTGGAAGGTTTCACTTAAACTCATCCCCTCAGCATGAATTTCTGCTAGAATAATCTGCAGTTCTTGTACTTGGCTTAACACAGTTTTGGAATCAATCATTTTAAAATCTAGGAATCGACCTACGATAAATTTCTTAGTGCCGACATCCTCAGTTTTATATTTTCGATCTAAAGATTCCCAAAGCCCTTTTAGTTGTTTTCATTCCGGCGTACACACTGTACAAGGAATCACTCAGCCCATTCAGCACATAATTCCGACATAGGAATTCAGAATGTTTCCAAGCATCGATTGCACTGATCACTTGGATATCAATCTCACCCTTCGCGGGTACATGAGCATCTTCATTTAGGAACTTCGCAAGGTTTAACATGGTAAAGTAAAAGAACATCTTTTGTTGCCACCTTTTGAAATTCTGACCAGGGAATTTTTCAGATTTTTCAGCAGCAGGATTGACATGGCTCACATGTCCAATAGGTTGACTAGCCATAGAGGCAGCAACACCTTGGCCAGCCCCATAGGCTGCCAGATTAAGCCCAGAGGCTGAAGCATGTTGGCCAGCCGAAGAGGCTGTCACATTTGGATCAACTGTGTTTTGACTGATTTCCATATCCACAGAACGATTTTTTTTAAGATTGTAGTACAAATATTATGGTAGTTACAAGGAAATCCGAATTAGGCTTAATTTCAGCCCAGCAGACCCTCTCGGCAGACCCTGAAATTAGACCTTTACGTCAGACCCACAGAGCAGACCTACGCAGCAGACCCTGAGAGCAGAGGCAGACGCTGAGAGCAGAGGCAGACGCTGAGAACAAAAGCAGACGTTGAGAGCAGAGGCAGACCCTGAGAGCAGAGGCAGACCCTGAGAGCAGATGCAGACGCTGAGAGCAGAGGTAGACCCTGAGAGCGGAGGCAGACCTTGAGAGCGGACCCTAAAATCAGCCACTGACGTTCCAATAACCAAATCGGAAATGAACCATCAAAGAATATCAGACCCAAAGCTTCACTATTCCGAGGCTTTTTGATGTCAACAATATCCTTAAAACAAATTCGTCCCCCACCGAAGGTGCAATAGAACGTGAGACGATTGTTTCCCAGGAAACAATGGAAAACGAACGAGTATGGGCACCACCAAAACTCGTTACCAATGAACCACTAAAGTGTTTGAACTCTTCCAAAAACAAAGAAAACAGAGAACTATATTTCCTTAAAATCGAATTCGTGAGTTTTGTATATATATATTTAAAACGAAACCACATCCTATATATAGAAAAGGAAATAAAAGATAAGTATGCCATTTATCATTCATTAATGAGACCTTTCGTTTGGAAAAACAAAGAGACAAGTAAAAATTGGCTGGGCCGAGCCCGCACAATTTGGTCCGACATTCGTGTACGCAGGACGATCGGGTGCACACGAGCCAAGCCTGTTCGGATTTTGATTTGCACCCCCCTGCGCGCCCACGTAGAGAGAGCCTCTATCCTTATAACACTTACCCATCTACATATGAGTAATCATATATAAAGACACTTTCTCTCTAATAGCTTTCACATGTGGGACAAGCACATTTCTCTTTATTTTCCAACACCAATGAGTGAACTTTGAGCAATAATTTCTCATTCACCCAAGCACAATTTTAAGCATATGAATATACCATTTCGAACTACTCACGGAGGAGTATCCGAATCATTCAATAACAACCACTAACACGAAGTGGACCATGCTTAAAATTGTGCCTCAAAATGCTTACTCATAAGCAAATTTTCCAACACTCCTACCGGTAGCGTCCTGCCTCTGGCGGGATGTTACATTCACCACCTAGTCTAAATCTGAAATCAAAGCTAGCCCTCGTGCTGAATATAGTATTAGCAAGCAATACATATTGAGATCGCCATACGTAAAACTAAATGTATGCTATTTTTTAACCCAAAATGAAATCACATCAAAATTCTATGAGATATATTTCATATCATATGAAGAATACAATAAAATAAGAAACAATTACAAATCAAGAAGATTAGGATTCTCACCACAAGAACAAAAAGCTATATAATACTTTAAGGTGGGTAAAATAGACTCTTCTTTGTCTTAAATTAGGAGGGTGGAGTCAGTGAGAAATAAGTAATAATACATTTGAAATTACGAGGGTGACAGTTATTTGAAGGAATTGATAAGGTGTTTATTATTTAGTTGGCTACTTATGTTGTCAAATCATGTTAGAGATGGGGAATAAAAAATCAATTTGATTTATGTTAATCCTCTTTATATTAGTGAGATTTTAATGATTAAAACAATGGCTCCAAGGGAAAAGAAGTTAATGTAGATAACAATTATTACAATTATTACACGGTAATTGGGAAATCCGAATATGACAAAATTACAATTATAATTATTATCCTCAAACAGACCCTAACGGCGGACCCTGAGAGTAGACCCTGACGGTAGAGGCTGAGAGCGGAGGCTGAGGGCAGAGGCAGACCCTGAGAGCGGAGGCAGAGGCTGAAGGGCAGAGGCAGACCCTGAGAGCGGAGGCAGAGGCTGAAGGGCAGAGGCTGACAGCAGAGGCTGATGGCAGAGGCTAACAGCAGAGGCTGATGGCAGAGGCTGACAGCAGAGGCTGATGGCAGAGGCAGAGGCTGACAGCAGAGGCTGATGGCAGAGGCAGAGGCTGACAGCAGAGGCTGTTGGCAGAGGCTGACAGCAGAGGCTGATGGCAGAGGCAGAGGCTGACAGCAGAGGCTGATGGCAGAGGCTGACAGCAGAGGCAGAAGCTGAAGCTGAGGCAGAGGCTGTTGGCAGGCTGAGGCAGGAGCTGAAGCTGAGGCAGAGGCTGTTGGCAGGCAGAGGCAGAAGCTGAAGCTGAGGCAGAGGCTGTTGATGCAAATCAGAACTTTCCCGAGGCTTGTTGTAAAACAACAATATCCTTAAAACAAAATTCGTCCCCTACCGTAGGTGCAGTAGAACGTGAGACGATTGTTTCCCAGGATACAACGGAAACGTACGAGAAAGGGCACCACCAGACTCGTATCCAACGAACCACAAAGTGTTTGAACTCTCCTTTTAACAAAACAAAGAAAATGATCTTTCGTGTGTGTGCTATGTCTTTCTCTATTTTCTATTTCATTCTCGAAAACAAGAACTGATGTTGTTTATATAGGAAAAGAAAAACACATCTCAATTAATAGAAATTAACTTGCCAATTAAATTTCATAATGGGAGATGTTACACATTGTTGTAACCACTAAGCTAATTAAATTAGCACTAATGGAAATTAAACTATGTAACCACCAAGCTAATTAAATTAGCACTTATGGAGATTAAACTTTGTAACCACCAAGCTAATTAAATTAGCTGTTATGGAATTACAAAAGGCTTGAAAATTGTGAACTTTGAGCAACAATTTCTCATTCACCCAAGCACCATTTTAAGCATATGAATATACCATTTCGAAGTACTCACGGAGGAGTATCCGAATCATTCAATAACAACCACTAACACGAAGTGGACCATGCTTAAAATTGAGCCTTAAAATGCTTATAAATAAGCATTTTTCCAACAGTTAACTCGAATCCGCTTAGAAATGGAGAGAGTGTGTTTGAGAGAGAGACCCGTACAATGGTTTTTAGTGAAAAGACGTTGATTGTGTTTCTAAAATTTATTTATTATTTTTTTTTTTTCGGTGTGTAAAATTGCATATATTGAAGTTGTGTTACATTTATATTACAGGAACAAGGGGCAAGATTTATTAATGTTGATGGTAATCGACAATTTTGTGAAGAATGTTTAGCAACTTGTATCATGGACAAGAAGCGTTTAAAAGAAGTTTTTCATGAAATACGTCAATTTTTCAAAAAATTGAAGCTCAAGGTTGACAAGGACATCCCTATTTGTTTGGTGGATAGTGGAGAGATGGAAAACACTATGAGGTCAATAAATACGGTAAGATTTAACTTATTTGAATGAGACTTCAACTAATTAATTTTTAATTATTTCATGACTATTTATATGTATTATTAACAATTAATAGTTAACTGCTTAGATTTATGCGCAGATTAATCCCAAAAACTTTATGTATGGTTTGACAATATCTGGCAGGGTTGACTCACGCATAGAGATAAAAGTAAGTATCTAATCATATTAATGTTATTATTAATAGTAGTAATTTATTGCTAATTATTTTTAATAAATTCATAGATTAATTGTTCTTCTTGGTTAATTGATAATAGGTAATTAAAAAGTGCACACAAAATGAAGAAAACATTGATGTGGTGAAAAAGACCAAACAATTCAATTATAAGCCTAAAGTTATGTGTATTGTAATAGTGTTTGGATATTCAAGGTACGTACTATCGGTTCTTCTCACGCATGCACATGGAAATTACTCTTTTTTATTTTTTTCTCTTTCTTAGCTGTTTGTCAATGAAAGCCGTACATATCTTAATTATGGTTTTAAGACCAAAAATATCGTAATTACCAGAAGCCTAAGTAACAAAGACCATTTCTAAAAGTGACCAAAATGTAATTTTATGTATACATTGGATAATAGATGTAAAAAAAAAATATATATATATATAGAGAGAAAATAATTAAAAGGAGTGTTTCTTACATAAATATACAGGGTGGCTACAGCAGCAACCATGGCTCACGAGATGATGCATGCATGGTTAAGTAAACAAGGTGAATTTTTATAATAGAGGCAAAAAATTCATTTTTTTTTATAAGATTTCACTAATTATTTGAATCTTTCACAGGTTCAAGTTATGGAGATGGTATCATTGAAGAAGCTTTGTGTGAAGTTATATCCTCTAAAAGAGACGGATAGGTTCAAAAATGGCCTCTCTCAATTTGAACAGAAATTAAGAGATGTTGAAATATGCGAGCTGGAAAAAACGTAATCTAATTCCCAGAGAGGTCAGATCAGCTATTGAAACTTTCGGTCTGGAAAGGACACTCGAAGAATTTTGTAAAACTAAAAAACTACCTTCAATATCCACTAGTATAGCTAATTTAAGGATACGATGATACATGCACAACATCCTTACTTGCATGTGCTTCAAATAAGTAATTAGTTTAAATATTATTATGTTTTTACATTTAAACTTTAATGCATGCAAGCTTTTAATATTTGTTACGAAAGTTTTAACTAATGCTTAATTATTGTTTGTTATACATAATATTGAAATTACTTACAAGCAAATATAACAAAGGATTCTTTAGCGGGGTGAATTAGGTAATTACTTGTAATACCGCGCCAGAGGCACGATGCTACCGCCAGGGGACAAGTTTAACCCATCTTCATAAGCCTCTAAATTTACAAGAAATCTGGCATGATGTATCCTAAAACTGGACAATCTGGACATCAGTGCGGAGACATTATCGGCAGGTGATGGATCTTCACCACCACCCTAAGCATCTGACTATCATTAAACTTTCTTAACTATTCCTTTAACTATATTACTATAATAGACATTTATTAAAATATTTCTTGAACCAAGTAGTATCGTACGAACAACTTACAGACTTTAAACAAATACTTATACCTTATAACACCTAATACCTTTACACTTGACTCACATCAACATGCAAGCATTCTATCTGAATGCGAACAACAACTTTGCATGACAGACCCATACTCTACTAACTGCAGTAAGCTCAACTCCTCAATCTTAGGCTTTTGTTGGTTGTGGCTCACCAGATAAAGCTACCTGCAAAACAAACTGTGGGTTTGGGGGTGGGGGGGGGGGGGGGGGGAAGGAGGTCAGATCATTTGAACAACCACGTGAGTGGATAATAAAAATAACAAAATCATAAGAAAAATCCAAATCATATTTGTAAAAAAAATTTCATGCATGCATCGCCAAAAACATATCACTCGCTCAACGCCCAAGTCGCGTGCATAGACTGAGCGAGGAACGAACTATCCCTTGTCGACAAGGTAGCGGGTCATACCATTTAAGATGGATGAGACCCTAACGATCACCCCAGCAGAAACATATGATGGGTCGTAAGAACATAAAAACATGCAACGAGCGTCAGAGTGAAAACATAACAATGATCGATCATCTCAGCGGAAGTATATAGATAACTCAGAAATCATAAAAGTAATAAACAAGCGCTGAGACGGAAGCCTAAAAACATCATGCATATTCTTCATCAATTTAAAATCCCAAAACTTGAAAAGAAATTTGAAACATAAGTCAAGAAAACATAAAAAAAAAAACAAAAACAAAAACAAAACATCCACTCACAGTGATATGGAAATTCGAGAGTGGTACACGGTGTGGAGGACCGTCGAGTATCCTGACGTCGATCTAAAACCAAAACAATTGTTAGTTTCTATAACTCAGAATATTTTCATATGGCATAAAAGAATATGTAAAGTGTGGACTCTTAGTATTTCTGAATATATGATATATTTATGGCATCTATGAATTTTACGGCTTAAGTTTTGAGTTACGCAAGTGTGATAACAAAATTCCAAATTCTGCCTACCGTTAAAATCCTCTGCTCAATAGTAAACTTTGAACATTCACTGCGACTAACTGGGAAGGAATCTAGAGTTGAAATTTTAATAGAATAGAATTTCATGTGTCTAGATTATTTCGGTTTTTACGGATCTCAGTTTTGATTTCAGAAACTCAAATAATAAGGTGAAATTCAGGGGTGGTCAGAAAAAAAAAACGGGGTTTATCGCAGCAGGTCACCAAACTTCGAAAATTCTGTGTGGCTTCATCCTAAGTCCAAAAATTCTAATTTTTGGATATGTTATTCCCTTAGGTATGTAGGTTATCCCAAATTTTAGGAATCTTGATTCGAACTTCAGAAACTCAAGTTATAAGTAAATTACAAGGACTGTCCAAGTTACTGGGCACATGGGCAGCAAGTTGTCGAATTTTAAAAATTCAATCCGGTCTCATCTTAAGTCCAAAAATTCTATTTTTTGGATAAGTTACTGTCTTATGTGTCTAGTTTACCCAGAAATTTATGGAACTTGATTTGGAGTTACAGAACTCAACTTATGACCAATTACGTTTGACCTATTCAGAAACAATTTCAGGTTAACTTTACTACTCAATTTCCTTATTTGTCATCTTACTCAATACTTTTTAATTTGGAAACTCCCCACAATTTTTTTTTTATTATGAACACTCTTAATTATGCCTAAAATCTACTTATTTATCAATTTAATCTAGGTTATATATTTTGTCCAATCTTAGATGACTACGTGTCCATTTAAACACCATTACCACAACCTACCTTTGTGTTACTCTCTCCAATCCCAAAATCATATTTCAACAAACTCCAACATTCATCCAACAACCTAATGAATTCATCATTTTACATCTTCTAATGCACTATTCTCCATCAACAAAACTTTTAGCAACATCCACCACCCATTTTTAGTATTTCAACACCCAATTAAAGATTTCACATTTTCTAACCAACATTTAGGGTTTCCATAACCAACACATCAAACTCACACTTCCTAATTATTTATCTACTAATGATAACTCTTTAAGCATTATTATTTCACACACATATATTAACACCATCATACTCTAAATTTAAAATTGTTAAATGGAATTACTTTATCTTGGATCAGCTTGCTTTTCTTCTCATCCCAGTTTCTAGAGCTTGGAGTTGCAATCTTGATATTTGACCTTCTTGGATTGCTCACAAATTTGGCTAAAGGATAGTGATTTCTTTTCTTAATTTTTCTTTGTTGACTTTCTTTGGCTTTGTCCCTCACTGCTCTAGGTAGAATGAAGAATTTGGGAGACAATTGGCTTTTAATTGTTAATTCATGACTTGTGAAGCTTCTTGATGATTTCTTGTTTAGTTTAGTTTGCTCTAGAGAAGTCTAGAGATATTGAAATGATTTTGCTAATGGGCTGAAAATGTAAGGCAATTGGGCTTGGTTTGGCTTTATAAAATGGAGGACATGTTTTATTCTTTTTCTTTTTTTTGAACTGCTACTCGCATTTTTATCTAGGTTCGATTCTGAATTCGAGAAAGCTTTCAACATAAAAGTTGTAGATCTTCGTCTTAGCTTTCCGACGATATAAAATTCATTGAAATGTGATATCGTGAAATAAATTATCATTCACGTGATCATCATTATGAGCATATTAATATACCATTTCGAAGTACTCACGGAGAATTCGAATTATTTATGATCTCATCATTCCCATAAGTGGCTCTCATTTAAAAATGCGCTTCAAAATAGCCAACAATATTTATATGTTATGCATATTTTCCAACATTATGCAACATCCCGGGTTATTTTAGAGCATTGCATGAATTTTATTTTCGCGCGTGAAGCCGCGTTCCAAACGCGAAGTCAATCTTTATTGTATAATAGAGACTTTTTCAAGAAATTAATTAAAAAGACAATAATGAATAAATTAATGGGACCAAGTTGATAATTACCACACAAATTACAAAAAATAAAATAAATAAACCTAGAAACATCTTGCATTCACGCGCATGTGACACATATACCATTTAATTAATTAAACACATCTTTGATTCACACACACACCGCCAATACACACGTACACAGCCACACAACACACACAGAACACAAAAACCCGAAAGAAGAAAGGAAACAGAACGGAGAAGAGGGGGCAGAGAAAGACCGAAACCAGAAAGAAGAAATTAAAAAAAAAAAAAAAATCGAGAAAGAGAATTGAAGAAAAACAGAGCGTAAGATCGAGAAGAAAGGGAAGAGAAGAGGGGGATCCGCCTTTATCTTCTCCAATGATTTTTGAAGGAGCAAAACAAATCATCCTTTCTTCATTTTGGTTGCTCACGTGTGCCATGGTGAGTGAGGGAAATGACTTTTTCTTTTGCAATTTTCGTGTGTAATCAAGGCAAGTAAGTTTCTTTTCCTCATTCTTATGACTAATTTGAAGATTCTATCATGTAATTCTCTCTGCCCAATTTGAAACCTAGAAATGGGGATGTCATGATTTGCATGATTTAAGTTATTCTATGAATTTATCCATGTCTTGAGTGACCATATACTTTGGTTTATGCATTAATTTTTTTGAATTGGCTAAGCTTGAATATGGGCATATCTTGATCAAAATTAAACTAGCTAGGAGAGATCAATGGGAGTTTAATTTCACGATTTAATGATGTTGGAAATGATGTGGGTGATGAGATTGAGTAATAGATTGTTAAAAACGCTGATTTGGATCGTCCTTTTATTTCGGCAGAATTGGCCATTAATTGACTAGCTTTCCTGTATGAAAGTCTTAATAAGAAAGATGTTAGAGTCTTGTTAATTATTTCAAAGGTCACTTTTACTTTTGAGCCAGCTAATTTAATTTTCTCCTGTAACCCAGACATCTTATTGTGCTTATTTTAATTATTCTGAGCCTTTAATTTTGTGTAATATGACATATTACCTTTGATCTTCTGAACATCATAAAGGACACGCTGAGGTATTTGGGGCTCTTAGCAGCCAATCATGTAGCAAACTGACATTCATTTTTCCGAGACATTGAAATTAGCTTTCTTTATTCTTATTAGAAAAATGCCAAATGGTGCTGGATGTAGTGTTAACTTGTTTGAAATCTTTTCAATTTATGTGATGTGGATTTTTGATGCATTGGTTTTTAGATTCTGTGGATTTTGATGCTCAACCTTCCATTTTCAATTTAGTTTTGGAACTTTCACTAAAATACAGACAGATCTCAATTTCATTGTTAAAGATAAAAATTACTTCTAAAAGAATGGCAAAAGAAACCTAAATTCATATGGCTAGTGCCATCAAATTATTGTGAAACTTAGGGTTACTGTGTTACTTAAAGAAATTCATGATAAAGTTTTAAAAGAACATTTTTCTTTTTCACGTTGGGCCTACTCTCTGGTCGAATGATAATCAAATTATATAGCTACATTATGAAACTAGATATATGGTTTAATTTTCAAAATCGAAACTAATATTTATAAAATGATTATGCTAATGTTTTAAATGTCAGTATATGTTTCATGATTATACCTACATGTAAGCTTAAGAATGTGATTTCAAATATGGGTTATATGCCACGCAGTAGCAATTCGCATGTTTATATATATATATATATATCTTATATTGTGATTCAAGTACGTGTGCGTTTACAAGTTATATAACAATATATATAAGTAAGTTTATAGTCAGATATAGATCTTATGGGTATAGTTATGTTTAAGTAGTTCAGGTTAATACAGAAATACAATTCAGATCTTGTATGTGTATGATGCTCAAGGAATGAGCATAGTTACTTACTGAGTCATTATGACTCACAACCCAACAGTGTTTGAGTTTTGCAGGTTGGTGACCTGATCGGTCGACCATAGACACCAAAGCTTGAGGAGCCGGATAGCAGCGTTGCAGTCAGCCAGTAGCATCCTATCCTAGCCCTAGGCGGTTTATTATCTAATCATGAAAAGAGTTCGTGCACCTCACTTGAATTGTGTTGTTTGCGGTGGATCGGTGACTACTTTTTATAACTTTTATCTCACCTTTTTCTTTTTATTATTTATTTATTTATTTTTACATCTTCGATTTCCTCACGTTTGATAAGTTTTCTAATATACAATATTTTATATAATGTTACTTTAAGATTTTTATACGTTTCAAGTTTTTTTTTTTTAATAATGTAATTAAATATTCTTACTTTTATACGGGTCTATATATATAAATTTTCATGTACGGATATCCTTACAGTAAAGTACCAATATTTTGTTGTTTATTTTTTTAATATATGTATATGTATATATTATTGTTCCATTAATAACACCTCTAAGGATTTCCATTTATTAGCAAAATAATTTATAATAAATTATAAAATTTATCGCAGGATCGAGTGTGGTTATTCGAGTTATGGAATCAAGCAGCTTGTTCCAAGCATTCTTATGATGGAACTCCTTTTTGTATTTCTTGTTTGAGGTTTAAGGTTTGCCATTTTCTTTTCGTTCTCTCTTGCTCTTGTTCAAAAGTATTTGTTTTCAAACTATAAGTTTCTTGTTGCTATATGTTACAGCTCGTTTGGGATACAATGTCTTATTAAGTCGTGTACTATAATATATATCTAGAAATTTAATTTATATTGGACTAAACTATTATTACTTTACTCATATTTTAATAAAATTTTATATTACTAAAATAATTTTAATATAAATTACTTTTAAGGGCAATTTATTTATTTAAACACTTAAACACCCCTATTAAAAAATTTAATCAATTCAATTCTATTATTACATTCTTCCGCGTCAAAATAACATTTAAAAAATTAAATCAATATTTATGTATAAAAACTAATTATAAAAAACTTATGCAATAGATCTCAAATCTAGAAGAACCTCATCGTAGTGGAACTGATTAGAACATCAATTGTATGCAACTAATCCTCCTAAAACTTCAATTTCAATCTTTCACCACCTAGTCTAAATCTGAAATCAAACCTAGCCCTCGTGCTGAATATAGTATTAGCAAGCAATACATATTGAGGTCGCCATACGTAAAACTAAATGTATGCTATTTTTTAACCCAAAATGAAATCACATCAAAATTCTATGAGATATATTTCATATCATATGAAGAATACAATAGAATAAGAAACAATTACAAATCAAGAAGATTGGGATTCTCACCACAAGAACAAAAAGCTATATAATACTTTAAGGTGGGTAAAATAGACTCTTCTTTGTCTTAAATTAGGAGGGTGGAGTCAGTGAGAAATAAGTAATAATACATTTGAAATTACGAGGGTGACATCTATTTGAAGGAATTGATAAGGTATTTATTATTTAGTTAGCTACTTATGTTGTCAAATCATGTTAGAGATGAGGAATAAAAAATCAATTTGATTTATGTCAATCCTCTTTATATTAGTGAGATCTTAATGATTAAAACAATGTCTCCAAGGGAAAAGAAGTTAACTCTAATCCGCTTAGAAATTGAGAGAGGGTGTTTGAGAGAGAGACCCGTACAATGGTTTTTAGTGAAAAGACGTTGATTGTTTTTCTAAAATTTATTTATTTATTTATTATTTAATTTTTTAAGGTGTGTAAAATTGCATAAATTGAAGTTGTGTTACATATATATTACAGGAACAAGGGGCAAGATTTACTAATGTTGATGGTAATCGACAATTTTGTGAAGAATGTTTAGCAACTTGTATCATGGATAAGAAGCGTTTAAAAGAAGTTTTTCATGAAATACGTCAATTTTTCAAAAAATTGAAGCTCAAGGTTGACAAGGACATCCCTATTTGTTTGGTGGATAATGGTGAGATGGAAAACACAATGAGGTCAATAAATACGGTAAGACTTAGCTTATTTGAATGAGACTTCAACTAATTAATTTTTAATTATTTCATGATTATTTATATGTATTATTAACAATTAATAGTTAACTGCTTATATTTATGCGCAGATTAATCCCAAAAACTTTATGTATGGTTTGACAATATCTGGCAAGGTTGACTCACGCATAGAGATAAAAGTAAGTATCTAATCATATTAATGTTATTATTAATAGTAGTAATTAATTGCTAATTATTTTTAATAAATTCATAGATTAATTGTTCTTCTTGGTTAATTGATAATAGGTAATTAAAAAGTGCACACAAAATGGAGAAAACATTGATGTGGTGAAAGAGACCAAACAATTAACTTATAAGCCTAAAGTTGTGTGTATTGTAATAGTGTTTGGATATTCAAGGTACTCTTCTCACGCATGCACATGGAAATTACTCTTTTTTATTTTTTTTCTCTTTCTTAGCTGTTTGTCAATGAAAGCCGTACATATCGTAATTATGGTTTTAAGACCAAAAATATCGTAATTATCAGAAGCCTAAGTAACAAAGACCATTTCTAAAAGTGACCAAAATGTAATTTTATGTATACATTGGATAATAGATGTAAAAAAAATATATATATAGAGAGAGAAAATAATTAAAAGGAGTGTTTCTTACATAAATATACAGGGTGGCTACAGCAGCAACCATGGCTCACGAGATGATGCATGCATGGTTCCGTAAACAAGGTGAATTTTTATAATAGAGGCAAAAAATTCATTTTTTTATAAGATTTCACTAATTCTTTGAATCTTTCACAGGTTCAAGTTATGGAGATGGTATCATTGAAGAAGCTTTGTGTGAAGTTATATCCTCTATGTGGTTAAAAGAGACGGATAAGTTCAAAAATGGCCTCTCTCAATTTGAACAGAAATTAAGAGATGTTGAAATATGCGAGCTGGAAAAACGTAATCTAATTCCCAGAGAGGTCAGATCAGCTATTGAAACTTTCGGTCTGGAAAGGACACTCGAAGAATTTTGTAAAACTAAAAAACTACCTTCAATATCCACTTGTATAGCTGATTTAAGGATACGATGATTCATGCACAACATCCTTACTTGCATGTGCTTCAAATAAGTAATTAGTTTAATTATTATTATGTTTTTACATTTAAACTAGTTAAGAAAGTTTAACTAATGCTTAATTATTGTTTGTTATACATAATATTGAAATTACTTACCAGCAAATATAACAAAGGATTCTTTATACCCAAGCGGGGTGAATTAGGTAATTACTTGTAATACCGCGCCAGAGGCACGATGCTATCGCCAGGTGACAGGTTTAACCCATCTTCATAAGCCTTTAAATTTACAAGAAATCTGACATGATGTATCATAAAACTGGACAATCTAGACATCAGTGCGGAGACGTTACCGGCAGGTGATGGATCCTCACCACCACCATAAGCCTCTGACTATCATTGAACTTTATTAACTATTCCTTTAACTATATTACTATAATAGACATTTATTAAAATATTTCTTGAACCAAGTAGTATCGTACGAACAACTTACAGACTTTAAACAAATACTTATACCTTATAACACCATATACCTTTACACTTGACTCACATCAACATGCATGCATTCTATCTGAATGCGAACAACAACTTTGCATGACAGACCCATACTCTACTAACTGCAGTAAGCTCAACTCCTCGATCTTAGGCTTTTGTTGGTTGTGGCTCACTAGATAAAGTTATCTGCAAAACAAATTGTGGGTTTGGGGGGGGGGGGGGGGGGAAGGTCAGATCGTTTGAACAACCTCGTGAGTGGATAATAAAAATAACAAAACCATAAGAAAAATCCAAATCATATTTGTAAAGAAAATTTCATGCATGCATCGCCAAAAACATATCACTCGCTCAACGCCCAAGTCGCGCGCATAGACTGAGCGAGGAACGAACTATCCATTGTCGACAAGGTAGCGGGTCATACCATTTAAGATGGATGAGACCCTAACGATCACCCCAGCAAAAACATATGATGATTCGTAAGAACATAAAAACAAGCAACGAGCGTCAGGGTGAAAACATAACAATGATCGATCATTTCAGTGGAAATATATAGATAACTCAGAAATCATAAAAGTAATAAACAAGCGCTGAGACGGAAGCCTAAAAACATCATGCATATTCTTCATCAATTTAAAATCCCAAAACTTGAAAAGAAATTTGAAACATAAGTCAAGAAAACATAAAAAAAAAAAACAAAACATCCACTCACAGTGATATGGAAATTCGAGAGCGGTACACGGTGTGGAGGACCGTCGAGTATCATGACGTCGATCTAAAACCAAAACAATTGTTAGTTTCTATAACTCAGAATATTTTCATATGACATAAAAGAATATGTAAAGTGTGGACTCTTAGTATTTCTGAATATATGATATATTTATGGCATCTATGAATTTTACGGCTTAAGTTTTGAGTTACGCAAGTGTGATAACGAAATTCCAAATTCTGCCTACCGTTAAAATCCTCTACTCAATAGTAAACTTTGAAAATTCACTGCGACTAACTAGGAAGGAATCTAGAGTTGAAATTTTAATAGAATAGAATTTCATGTGTCTAGATTATGTCGGTTTTTATGGATCTCAGTTTTGATTTCAGAAACTCAAGTAATAAGGTGAAATTCAGGGGTGGTCAGAAAAAAAAAAGGGGGTTTATTGCAGCAGGTCACCAAACTTCGAAAATTCTGTGTGGCTTCATCTTAAGTCCAAAAATTCTAATTTTTGATATGTTATTCCCTTAGGTATGTAGGTTATCCCAAATTTTAGGAATCTTGATTCGAACTTCAGAAACTCAAGTTATAAGCTAAATTACAAGGACTGTCCAAGTTATTGGGCACATGGGCAGCAAGTTGTCGAATTTTAAAAATTTGATACGGTCTCATCTTAAGTCCAAGAATTCTAATTTTTGGATAAGTTGCTATTTTATGTGTCAAGTTTACCCAGAAATTATGGAACTTGATTTGGAGTTACAGAACTCAACTTATGACCAATTACGTTTGACCTATCCATAAACAATTTCAGGTTAACTTCACTACTGAATTTCCTTATTTGTTATCTTACTTAATACTTCTTAATTTGGAAACTCCCAACAATTTTTTTTTTATTATTATGAACACTCTTAATTATGCCTAAAATCTATTTATTTATCAATTTAATCTAGGTTATATATTTTTTCAAATCTTAGATTACAACATATCCATTTAAACACCATTACCACAACCTACCCTTGTGTTACTCTCTCCAATCCCAAAATCATATTTCAACAAACTCCAACATTCATCCAACAACCCAATGAATCCATCATTTTACATCTTCTAATGCACTATTCTCCATCAACAAAACTTTTAGCAACATCCACCACCCATTTTTAGTATTTCAACACCTAATTAAAGATTTCACATTTTCTAACCAACATCTAGGGTTTCCATAACCAACACATCAAACTCACACTTCCTAATTATTTATCTACTAATGATAACTCTTTAAGCATTATTATTTCACACACATATATTAACACCATCATACTCTAAATTTAAAATTGTTAAATGGAATTACTTTACCTTGGATCAGCTTGCTTTTCTTCTCAACCCAGTTTCTAGAGCTTGGAGTTGCAATCTTGATATTTGACCTTCTTGGATTTGTTGGGGTTGGTGCTCAGAGTGCCAATTCCCGGTTGTATTTCGTTATGAATACTTCTGTAAAACGTTATTATTTTGAATAATATATGCAGTTTCTATAATATAATATATCTTTTAATATGGTAAAGACGTAATGACCTTAGAATGACTAGTCATGGTGCAGTTGCAAAAGCGTCGCAACTGATATTGAGTTGTATCATGACGTTGTCATTCTCAGACAGTTCCTGGTCAAGGTTTACACTACTTGGTCAGTAAAGTAAACCCGTTGAGACCGGTACATGTCGTATACTGGAATATATGATTAAAATGGTTTCTCAATGAACCATAAGTCTTGGAGACTAGTATAGACGTGTAGGTGTTTATAGCGGATAAACACCGAATGACTCACCGAAGATTCTTAATGGATGATACACCAACGTCAATAAGAATCTTGTCGGGTTGAGTAGCACTTGTGATTCTTAGACTTGAGATGCCACTGTGGGCACATGAGACATCTTCTACATTTAGATGGCAGTCACGTCACCGATCTATTTAGATCAGACCTCCGCCTGTTCATTGGGTGTAGATAGATCCTCAGGGTGTCCTGTGTGTATCAAGATAGGATCCGTCAGTTCTGTGTAACAGAGCATATGTAGTCCATATGATTAGCAATCAGATAAAATCCTTGGGCCCGTGGTACAATTTAGAAGTTAGTTCTAAATGTTCTTTTTTTTGAGATTGCTAATAGAATAGTCGACTGGATAATCCCTATAGAGATTTGACGTTTACATCTATATCTCTGGGATTTATCCGGATACATATGATGGAGGAATTATACATTTGCCATGACCTCGACCTGTATGATTTAGCGAGTTTATCCGCGATCGTCATAATTTACGGGTGGATAAATTATGGACACGAAATTTGATTTCGTGACGGATATGCCTGAATCTAGAGAGTCTCAATAATGAAATATACTCGTAGAGCACTAGGGCAACAAATATAAATAATATTGATTATTTATAAAGTCATTTAAAGGCTAAACGCAAAATACATGTGTAGGGACCCGATAGTCATTTCCTTAATTTTTGTGTATTTTCATTTAATGCTTGATTAATTCAAATACACATTAATTAATTGTCAAATTGAGATATTTGACTTATATCATAAATGAATATATGTATTTAATATTTAATGTAAATATTATACATATATTTAATATATTTGTATTTAATTAATTAATTATTTAATTGTTAAATGATTAAATTAATTAAAGTATATATATTTTTAAGTTGTGATATTTGTTTTAATGACTTAGTTGCCATTGTTGACTTTGTTGAAAATTATCATTAAAGTGTAATGATCATTTTATCAACTTGGCAAAATTGAAATTCAAGTGAAATTAAAACAAAATTTTCTTGTTAATTTCCTTTGGCATTTTCGGCCAAGGCATAATTTTTTGGCAAGTATAAATTGTTTTGTTTTTCATTTGGTGAAATAATCTAATACACTTTATCAAACTCCATTAAAAGAAAGAAAAGAAGCTTGGATTTAAGTAAATATTTCCAACTTGCTATTAGAGAGAAAATTGTTCCTCTTGTTCTTGGCAACATCTAATTATGTTCTTAAGTTTTTCTATTCTTTATTCTTTGTACTTTTGATGGATGAAAGTTTGATGAAGGTGTTATGCATGTATGATGTTGGAAGATTGTTACTAGTGTAGTAATAAGCTTTCTTTTATGGTTCGTAGAACCTTGTTGCTAATCTAGAGTTGTTGACCCACTCTTAAATGACCTAGATTTGATATATAGTTATTTCATTGTGTTGAGACTTGATTTGGATGGAAGAAACATGATTGAAGTAATTGATTTAACCAATTTGGTCTAATTTATCCAATTTGAAGAAATTGAAAAATTAGGGTTTAAGACCACTTCCAAATTTGGGGCTTTTCATTTATATAGTGTATTTGGATGTGTATATGATGCATGTAAAATATTGGGTTGATTGGATTTCATTTGCATGTGTTTTGAACAATGGAAATGCAAAATGCACAATCCCCTTTTTGGAATAGCTCTCGGCTTTTCGGATTCAAAATAAACAAAATGCTTGTTTAGGGGTAATTCGGTAATTTCACATAAATTTGATTTATTGTGTTTTGTTTCATAATTTGATTATTGGATAATAAAATAAATAAGTTTATTTTATTAAACCGAGAAAAAGTTTTGAAATCGGAAAATTTGATTTTCCACTGTTTCCGCTGCGTTACCGGATATCCGCAATAAAACCCCTACAAAATGGTATTAGAGCGAGTATGATTCTAGGCCCCCTAAAATGATTAGCTTGTTTGATTCAATGTTTAATCATGTTTTTAACTTATACATGCATGTTATAATCTAATTTGATTAGATTTAGGGTATATGACACTTAGCGGAAAATCTCTAATTAATAAGGTTTAAATGTAATTATGGATTTGATGCATGTTATATGGTCCGTCTTGTCAATACGGTTTATAAATATTTCTTTGTGACTACATCCGAGACCGTGCATCTGCGGTGAGAATGTAGCCGATAGAGATTTATTTATACCGGATGTATATCAGATATTAGATAAATTCAAGCGAAAGCGCAATCCTGAATGTGCCCTAGCTGTCAGGGTTACGCAAGTAACTTGAGTTTATCATTGACAAGTTTAACCTTGGTACGTCTCCTTGTGGGCCTGCCTTAGCAGCGACAACGAGAAACGACCAGGACCGGAAACCCAGGAGTCACTGGTGAGTGATTGACAAATGAGTTGTCTACCTGATGAATATACGTAGGCGAGACCGTGCCTCTGCTGTGAGCTGAAATATATTCACGGGATCCACTTTTCACTATTTGTATTTAATTTAATTATTAAATCTTTGTATTCTGTTTGGGGATTACAGTATTGCATGATTTAGTGGGAGGGGCATTTTTAGATTAAAAATCCATTCTAGTTTATGCTTTTGATATTATATGAAATGCTTAAATTTCTGCTAACCGTTTTTCGTGATCTATATGATAGATTGCGATGGCGGCACCATCCACCAATCAGTGAGTAAATCTTGTGGTGCAACAGTGGTATGGATGACGTGGTACCACCAACCAATTAAAAAATAACATGTTTAATTTCTCTATTTTTTAGTTGTTTTTGACTTTTTAGCACGCGTGGCAAATGATGATGGCTTGTTGCATGGATGACATTGTACCACTGTTGCACCAAAGATTTCTCCCAATCAGTTTGCGCGTATGTTAATATACATCCACCTTTTTCTTTTTATTATTTATTTATTTATTTATTTTTACGTCTTTGATTTCCTCACGTTCGATAAGTTTTCTAATATACAATATTTTATATAATGTTACTTTAAGCTTTTTATATGTTTCAAGTTTTTTTTTTTTTTTAATAATGTAATTAAATATTCTTACTTTTATACGGGTCTATATATATAAATTTTCATGTACGGATATCCTTACAGTAAAGTACCGATATTTTGTTGTTTATTTTTTTAATATATGTATATGTATATATTATTGTTCCATTAATAACACCTCAACGGATTTCCATTATTAGCAAATAATTTATAATAACTTATAAAATTTATCGCAGGATCGAGTGTGTGGTTATTCGAGTTATGGAATCAAGCAGCTTGTTCCAAGCATTCTTATGATGGAACTCCTTTTTGTACTCTTGTTTGAGGTTTAAGTTTGCCATTTTCTTTTCGTTCTCTCTTGCTCTTGTTCAAAATTATTTGTTTTCAAACTTTAAGTTTCTTGTTTCTATATGTTACTGCTAGTTTGGGATACAGTGTCTTATTAAGTGTGTCTATAATATATATCTAGAAATTTAATTTATACTGGACTAAATATTATTACTTTACTCATATTTTAATAAAATTTTATATTACTACAATAATTTTAATATAAATTACTTTTAAGGGCAATTTATTTATTTAAAACACTTATACACCCCTATTAAAAATTTTCATCAATTCAATTCTTTATTATATTCTTCCGCGTCAAATAAACATTTAAAAAAATTAAATCAATATTTATGTATAAAAACCTAATTATAAAAAACTAATTAGCTCTCAAATCTAGAAGAACCCCTTCGTAGTGGAACTGATTAGAACGTCAATTGTGTGCAACTAATCCTCCTAAAACTTCAATTTCAATATTAGCACGCAATACATATTGAGGTCGCCATAAGTAAAACTAATGTATGCAATTTTTTACCAAAATGAAATCACATCAAATCTATGAGAATACTTTCATATCATATGAAGAATACAATAAAATAAGAAACAATTCACTACAAGAAAAAAAGCTTTTACTGATACTAAATTAGTGTCAGTAAAGGGTTTTACTGACACTATATAAATGTGTCAGTGTTGCCGCCCGCAGCCAGAAACACTGACACTAGTTTCTAGTGTCATTGATTCTTAGTGTCAGTAAACGTTAATAGTAGTATCAGAACATTATTGACACTATGGTATCAGTAATCTCTCACACTATTTAGTGTCAGTAATTATTGACACTATATCATCAGTATTTAGTGATTACTATAGTGTCAGTAAATTTTGTTACTGCAAGTATCGTATATCGCATATATTTTTTAGTGTCAGTCATTATTTTACTATAGTATCAAGATCCGTAATCGTATTATTTCACAATTATATTTCTTATTTTTTATAATTAAATTAATCATAATATATAATAATATATATATATATATATCTATACCAACTCAATGAAATAAAAAACTAAAAATTACATTTATAAAATTCGCAATATAATAGATTAATCGTATTAATCAATTCAACAGTATCACATGATGACTACAAAAACTCCATAGACAATCTTTAAATTAACATATATATATTTCAAAAACTACTCTTAAAGTCCCATCAAAATGTCATGCCCCCACCCAAAATTCATGATACTTGTTGAGAAGCCTGCAAACAATCCCCCAACAATATGATATCTGGCACAAAATCTGAAATTATAAACCAAATGTTAAGAATTAGATGGACTTCCAAAAAAAATCGATATCTTCATAAATAAAAACATTAAATACATCCAAATAAAAATACAAAATATAACCCTAATCTAATTTTTGTCACATAAAGCACTTATTGACAATAATCATACCAAACAACCTAAGAGCATGCATATAAAAAACCCACAATGGCATCCATAATAACAAGTTGTATCTTTCATACCGCTACATAATCACCAAAAACAAACAAAATCAAAACACAACCACACACACACACACACAATATATATATAGACGGACATAAAACTGACAGCCATAGCATTGTCTTTTAGAATAACACACACACACACACACACCACACACCAAGATAGTTGTTCATTATGGAATTCCTGGAAACTAAAAGTTCAAGCTCAAAATGTACTAGAATGTAACATTCCAGGTAATTGCCATAAAAATAGATGAGATAAACATGTTAGATCTCAATATATCAAATACTGCTTCCATAGCATTCATGCTGCACCTCAAAGCACATCAGATGACAGATGCCATATCCCCCCAATTTTCTTTCAACAAGTATCAATCAGAACATGGCAAAACTTCATCAGGTAAAAAACTATCTCCAAGTTCATGTCTGACATAGAGAACATCGAGACACTGTTAATAGAATATTTACATCATGATTGTTTTAACTTTCAAGTCTCAAAGCAATCTTACCCACTAGCAAAACTCACAAATAAAACAAATAACCCACCAAATTAAACCCATCAGGGCATAAAACTGAAATAAAAGATATGATTCGTAAATTAAAGTGAAAAAATAGGAAGTAATAATCACCTCTGTAAAACATGTCTTGTAATTATCTCTTCATTATACTGTGTGATTATATGTGCAACATATATTGCCCAATCATCACGGGAGTTGCGTTATATCTTCCAGAGTGTACTCATTAATCCCCTTGAACTTTAAAATATTTATAAGTTAGAATTTTAAACAGTAAGATCTTAATTGACTAGTGATAAAAACTAACTATGTTAACTTACATTGTCTTTTAGAATGTTCACATTTGTTACAATTTGCTGCATGTATTTCATCACATAATAACCGCATTCAAAACTTCATCTGGTTCAAGTAAGCACAGGGTGATAAATTACTAAGATTGATTTGGTAATGAGAGGAACCCTAAATTACTAAGATTGATTTGGTAACTATGGTTCAGGTTTTGACCCGACAAATACATATATATTTTTATAAACCGCGGTTTAAGGAACAAAAGTCACGAAAACTTTGTTCATTAGTGAGAAAATGTTAATTTTCTCAGCCTGATCAAAGAGGAGACATCAGGTTACATAAACTGTAGAAACACATTTCTTATTCATGCATGTGTTATGCTAGTAGAGTGTATAATTCGAGAAATTGAAATCTATCAAGCATGAAGTATGAAAAGTGATGAAATATGATTCAGCATGAAAATCCTTTCAAGAAAACTTTGTTCATTAGTGAGAAAATGTTAATTTCAAATTTCTCTACAAAATGTAGGCAGTGGGAAGGGAAACTGAGAATGATCATTCATAAGGATTTGAAGCCAAAATGCTCACTGATACATTTTCCCTAGTTTGCTTAACTACAGCACCATTAGCATAGTAGTTCTTACACTTTCTAAATGCCTAAACAACATTAGAGGCAAAACCATAGTCACTTCATGATAAATAAACAAGGGGAACCGTGAACCTATAAATAGTTCCATCTAAAACCAAAAGAAACACCAAATCAAGTAAGTACCTGGGAAAGCAAGTCTGCAGCTATGTGAATAGGATTGGCATATCTGTCAGAAATGACCAAGACTTCTGAAGGGCCAGCAGGCATGTCAATTGAAATCATTGCTTCACTGTTCTGTTAGCATATACAAACATGGAATGAACCAAGTCATATTGGCAAGAGCTGCACAGTTTGCACTTCTCCGTGACTATTCTTTAATACGCAGGAATAAACTGTAGCCACAAGCAAATCCTACATGCAGGGAAAAAGAATACATACTTGGAGAATCATTTTTGCAGCTGTGACATACTGATTTCCAGGCCCAAAAATCTTCTCAACCTAAAATTTAATGATGAAAAAACACTAATGTAATGGAGATTAAATAACCAAATATATAAAGAACAATAATATCACTTAATAAAGGACTATACTCATTAACCAATTTGCATTTGAAGCATTTCCTTTACCAACAGCTCTATATGTCAGTTCGAAATCTACATACCAGGTTTATCATTTACCGCACGACTACGCTCTTCACTCTCAACAAATCTCTCACTCTTGGCTTCTTTCAACTTTCTTTCTTCTCTACTCTCCCTTCGACTTAATTCCCTCTGCTTCCCCTCACTCTTTGACCTCTGATCCTCACCATCATCTCTCCTCTTACTCTTCGAAGACTCAATCGACCCTTTCGATTCCTCGAACTCTCAATCTTCTCATCCTCGCCGCCACCGTTCCACCGGTCAGTCACGCCGTCATCCGAAGCCCGATCTTCCCGCCGCTTGAAGACGAACTATTACTCCTCGGCATACTCCCCATTTCCGAGCCAAACGCGTCCTTACCTGCCTCGAATCGAGCTTCCGCTTCTCGCTTTCCTTTGAAACCCTAACACTACTGCTATCGTCTTTAACCTTCGCTCCTTCACGCTCGACTCCTTCTCCGAATCTGAGTAATCCCTCGCCTCCCTCGAACTCTGGCTGCTCGATTTGTGCCTCGAACTTCGCGTCATCCATATAACCCTGCCTTAAAACTGAAACCCTAATTTATCAAAATCGAACACTAATTCAAAAATTAAAACCCTAACTCAATTCAATCCGAAACTCAAAACCCTAAATTCGAATGAAATGCGAGGCTTTGGAGTTGAAAGTATAAAAATTAAAAACCCTAACAAAACGACCACGTTTCAGATCGCCGGAGATGAAATGGAAGTTGAGATTGGGATTATGAATGGAGAATTGAGAATTACGAGAGGGCCACGAGGAAAGCTAGAGAGATTTGGATAAATTAGTGAGGATTTAACAAATGAGTTAGGGTTTTTCTAACAGTTACATTATAAAAATTTATATCAATGGTTACAATTTCGAGTCCCAGCAGACGTAAGGAAATTTTTTTTTTTAAATTTTTTTACTGATACTAGAGGTATCATTAATTACTGACACTAAATTTACTGATACTCTTAGTGTCAGTAATATATGCGAAAAACGTCACTTCCCGCGAGGTGTTGGTTCGACTCCAGACGACTACGCGTTTTTTTTTTTTTTTTATTTCTTACTGATACTATTGAATAGTAATTACTGACACTAAAATCGCGATCCCATAGTGTCAGTTAATTATTGATATTTAAGTGAAAACACGGAATAGGCCCATTAAACGTCGTTTCTGACACTTTTAGCCTCGTGTCCTAACCTTAGTGTCAGTAAAGGCCTTTTTTTCTTGTAGTGATTACAAATCAAGAAGATTAGGATTCTCACCACAAGAACAAGAAGCTTATATAAACTTGTGGAAAATGCTTATTTATAAGCATTTTGAGGCTCAATTTTAAGCATGGTCCACTTCGTGTTGTGGTGTTGTTATTGAATGATTCGGATACTCCTCCGTGAGTACTTCGAAATGGTATATTCATATGCTTAAAATGGTGCTTGGGTGAATGAAAATTGTTGCTCAAAGTTCACAATTTTCAAGCCTTTTGTAATTCCATAACAGCTAATTTAATTAGCTTGGTGGTTACAAAGTTTAATCTCCATAGTGCTAATTTAATTAGCTTGGTGGTTACATAGTTTAATTTCCATTAGTGCTAATTAATTAGCTTAGTGGTTACAACAATGTGTAACATCCCATTATGAAATTTAATTGGCAAGTTAATTTCTATTAATTGAGATTTTTTTTCTTTTCCTATATAAACAACATCAGATCTTGTTTTCAAAAAAAAAATAGAAAATAGAGAAAGACATAGCACATACACGAAAGATCTTTTTCTTTTTTTTTTGGAGGGTTCAAGCACTTTTGTGGTTCGTTGGGAACGAGATTTGGTGGTGCCCATACTCGTTCGGGTTTTCCGTTGTATCCTGGGAAACAAACGTCCCAGTTCTACTGCACCTACGGTAGGGGGCGAATTTGTTTTAAGGATATTGTTGTTTAATCAACAAGCCTCGGGAAAGTGAAGAATGATCATCAATTTCAGGGTCTAACTTACAGCCTCTACCTTACTGATCAGCCTCTACCTCAGCACAACGCCTCTAACTCTGCTGTCAGCCTCTGCCTTCAGCCTCTGCCTCTGCATCAGCCTCTGCTGTCAGCCTCTGCCTTCAGCCTCGACTCTGCCATCAGCCTCTGCTGTCAGCCTCTGCCATCAAGCTCTGCTGTCAGCCTCTGCCTCTGCCATCAGCCTCTGCTGTCAGCCTCTGCCACAGCCTCGCTGTCAGCCTCTGCATCTGCCATCAGCCTCTGCTGTCAGCCTCTGCCATCAGCCTCTGCTGTCAGCCTCAGCCTCTGCCATCAGCCTCTGCTGTCAGCCTCTGCCATCAGCCCCTGCTATCAGCCTCTGCCTTCAGCCTCTGCCTCCGCTCTCAGGGTCTGCCTCTGCCCTTCAGCCTCTGCCTCCGCTCTCAGGGTCTGCCTCTGCCCTCAGCCTCCGCTCTCAGCCTCTACCGTCAGGGTCTACTCTCAGGGTCCGCCGTTAGGGTCTGTTTGAGGATAATAATTATAATTGTAACTTTGTCATATTCGGATTTCCCAATTACCGTGTAATAATTGTAATAATTGTTGTATACAGTCTTAAAACAAATCGACTCTGTGGATATGGAAATCAGTCCAAACACAGTAGATCCGAATATGGCAGCCTCTTCGGCTGGCCAGAATGTTGTGGCAGCCCCCGTGGCTGACCAAAGTGCAGTGGCAGCCCCTTCGGTTGGCCAACTTGCATCAGCCTCTGGGCTTAATATGGCAGCCGTTGTGGCTGGCCAAGGTATTTCTGCCTCAATGGCTAGACAACCTGTTGGACATGTGAGCCATGTCAATCCTGCTGCGGAAAAACCTGAAAAATTCAGTGGTCAGAATTTCAAAAGGTGGCAACAGAAAATGTTCTTCTACTGACCACGTTGAACCTTGCGAGGTTTCTAAAGGAAGATGCTCCTGTACCCAAAGAGGGTGAGATTGATATCCAAGTCATCAGTGCCATTGAAGCTTGGAAACATTCTGAATTCCTATGTCGGAATTATGTGCTGAATGGGCTAAGTGATTCCTTGTACAGTGTGTACGCTGGAATGGAAAACAGCTAAAGGGCTTTGGGAATCTTTAGATCGAAAATATAAAACTGAGGATGCCGGTGGTACTAAGAAATTTGTCGTAGGCCGTTTCCTAGAGTTTAAAATGATTGATTCCAAAACTGTGATAAGCCAAGTACAAGAACTGCAGATTATTCTAGCAGAAATTCATGCTGAGGGGATGAGTTTAAGTGAAACCTTCCAAGTAGCCTCGATAATTGAGAAACTACCACCTGGTTGGAAAGATTTCAAGAATTATTTAAAGCATAAGCGAAAAGAAATGAGCATTGAAGACTTGGTTCTTAAGCTAAGAATTGAGGAAGATAACCGAGTTTCTGAAAAGAGAGGAATGACTCATGAGGCCAAAGCAAATGTTGTCGAACATGGCCATAAGAACAAGAACCTCAAGAACAAAGGGTCAAAGATGGGTCCTAAAGGAGGAGTTTCCAAGAAATCAAAATTTCAAGGAAAATGCTTCAACTGTGACAAAATGGGTCACAAGTCTTCTGAATGCAGACTGCCGAAGAAGAAAAAGAAACAAGAGGCTAATGTGCTAGAAAACATGACTCAAGATGTTTCAGACATTAACCTTTCTGCTGTGGTTTCTGAGGTGAATCTGGTGGGTTCTAACCCAAGAGAGTGGTGGATTGATACTGGTGCCACTCGACATGTATGCTCAGACAAGAGCATGTTTTCTTCATTTGAGCCTGCTGAAAATGGGGAAAAGATATACATGGGAAATTCAGCAACATCTGAGATAGAAGGTCAAGGAAAGGTGATTCTGAAGATGACCTCTGGGAAAGAGTTGACTCTGAACAATGTTCTGTATGTACCTGAAATACGGAAGAATCTTGTGTCTGGATCGCTTCTGAACAAGCATGGATTCCGGATGGTGTTCGAGTCTGAAAGTAGTTTTGACTAAAAAATGGGATGTATGTGGGAAAAGGGTATGTAACTGATGGGCTTTTTAAGCTCAATGTAATGGTTGTTAAACCCAAAAATATCAATAAAGCTAGTTCTTCTGCTTATATTGTTGAGTATTCTAATCTTTGGCATGGTAGATTAGGACATGTTAATTTTAATTCATTGCGAAAGTTAATTAACATGAATCATATTCCCAATTTTAAAATTGATAACAAACATAAGTGTGATACTTGTGTTGAGGCAAAACTAACAAGATCATCTTTTCATAGTATTGAAAGAAACTCTGAACCCTTGATCTAATTCATACCGATGTATGTGATTTTAATTCAATACAATCATCGAGAGGCGGTAATAAATATTTTATTACCTTTATTGATGATTGCACAAGATTTTGCTATGTGTATTTAATGAAAAGCAAGGACGAAGCTATAGAGAAATTTGTTCTCTATAAGAATGAAGTTGAGAACCAACTGAATAAAAGAATTAAGGAGTTAAGAAGTGATCGTGGTGGTGAGTATGTTTTCCCTTTTGAATCACTTTGTGAACAAAATGGAATCATACATCAAACCACAGCTCCTTATTCGCCTCAATCCAATGGGATTGCGGAACGTAAGAATCGTACCTTGAAAGAGATGATGAACGCTATGTTAATCAGCTCTGGCTTACCTCAGACTATGTGGGGAGAAGCTGTCTTATCAGCTAATTACCTTTTAAATAAGGTACCACGGAAAGAAGCAGGGAAAACTCCTTATGAAATGTGGAAAGGAAGAGTACCTTCCTATAAATTCCTTCGAGTGTGGGGGTGTCTTGCCAAGGTAGTCATTCCTCCACCTAAAAAGGTGAAGATATGACCAAAAACTGTTGATTGCATTTTCATAGGATATGCTCATAACAGTAATGCTTATCGATTTCTTGTGCATGAGTCTAATGTACCAGATATTCACAAGAATACGATAATGGAATCGAGGAATGCATCCTTTTTCGAATACGTTTTTCCTTGTAAAACTAATTCGAATTCAGATGTGCACAAACGGGCACATGAGACTATCATTGAAGATAGTCAGGACCGAGAACAAATTAATGTTCCAGAGGATCAACAAGTTGTTGAACCTGAACTAAGACGTAGCAAAAGAGCTAGAACGGAAAAATCATTTGGTCCAGATTTTCTGACATTTTTGCTAGAGAATGATCCTCAAAGCTATAACGAAGCTGTAAGGTCAGCTGATGGTGCCTTGTGGAAAGATGCCATCAATAGTGAAATTGAATCCATCTTACAAAATCACACCTGGGAGTTAGTGAATCTTCCTCCAGGATGTAAACCTTTAGGGTCCAAGTGGATTTTCAAAAGGAAAATAAAGGCAGATGGATCAATTGACAAGTACAAAGCAAGACTTGTAATTAAGGGTTATAGACAACGTGAAGGTCTTGATTACTTTGATACTTATTCTCCTGTAATGAGAATAAATTCCATAAGGATGATACTAGCGATTGCAGCTTTGCGCAATCTTGAGGTACATCAGATGGATGTGAAAACAGCCTTTCTGAATGGAGATTTAGATGAAGAAATCTACATGGAACAACCTGAAGGTTTTATAGCTCCAGGACAAGAAAAGAAAGTCTGTAAGTTAGTTAAATCCTTGTATGGATTGAAACAAGCCCCGAAACAGTGGCATAAAAAGTTTGATGACACCATGTTGGCAAATGGTTTTAAAATCAATGAATGTGATAAATGCATTTATGTCAGAGAGACAGAAGTTGGCTATGTCATTTTATGTCTCTACGTTGATGACATACTGATTGTCGGAGTAGTAATGTCAAAATGGTGAAATCTACCAAGAATATGCTGAAATCCAAGTTTGACATGAAAGACATGGGTCTTGCAGATGTCATTCTGGGAATAAAGATCTCGAGAAGTCCAGATGGACTTATTCTTGATCAGTCGCACTATGTGGACAAAATTCTTGGTAAATTCAACGATGATGATTCAGCTGTGGCTAGAACTCCTTTAGATGTGAGTTTACACCTATCGAAGAATAGGGGAGATGGTATATCTCAAGTAGAATACTCTAGAGTGATCGGAAGTTTGATGTATCTATCGAGTTGTACAAGGCCTGATATAGCCTGTACAGTAAACAAGCTCAGCAGATATACGAGTAATCCAGGGGTTGATCACTGGAAAGCAATAGTGAGAGTACTTAGGTACTTACGTTTTACTCGTATTATGGGTTGCACTATCATAAATATCCAGCTGTAGTCGAAGGATACAGTGATGCTAATTGGATATCTGACATGAAAGACTCAAAGTCTACTAGTGGTTATGTGTTTACACTAGCAGGTGCAGCTATATCATGGAAATCCTCCAAACAGACTGTGATAGCCAGATCTACAATGGAATCAGAATTCATTGCATTAGACAAGTGTGCTGAAGAAGCAGAATGGCTTCGAAATTTTCTAGAGGATATTCCAAGTTGGCCTAAGCCAGTGCCAGCAATTTGCATTCATTGTGATAGTCAATCTGCAATTGGAAGGGCACATAACAATATGTATAATGGTAAGTCTAGACATATTCGTCGTAGACACAATACCGTTAGACAATTACTCTCTACTGGAGTTATTTCGATTGA
The DNA here is from genome assembly GCA_019454045.1 of Zanthoxylum bungeanum. Classification (NCBI taxonomy): domain Eukaryota; kingdom Viridiplantae; phylum Streptophyta; class Magnoliopsida; order Sapindales; family Rutaceae; genus Zanthoxylum; species Zanthoxylum bungeanum. The sequence goes on from SKCR01040765.1 coordinate 50,827, forward strand.
CTATGTAAAGTCAAAGGATAACATTGCGGATCCGCTAACCAAAGGGTTAAATAGAGAGTTAGTTGTGAAATCATCGAGGGGAATGGGACTGAAGCCCATTAGATAAATGTTTATTACGAAGGAAAACCCAACCTTGTTGACTGGAGATCCCAAGAACTAGGTTCAATGGGACAACCTACTCGTAAAAGACATAATTGGATCACTGTGGGGGTTACCCTCTAGTCCATTCCTATGATGAAATGAAACAGTGATGCTCGTATGGATAGAGGTTAAGCAAAAGCTTTTAATGATTCTTATGCGTCGGGAATCCGAGCAGAGTATTACGAGATACTCTTAAATAAGAAATCACCTATGTGAGAGAGAAGTGGGGCCGCTTCAAAGGGAATTGTACGGGGCACAATTCTTAGAAACTCTTGCAGAACCAGGTAGATGTTCATGGCCAAAATGAACATAATAATGAGAACTCAGATGTGTAGGTAAAAATCTTTGTGATATATTCTCCATTTACATGAATGGCAGTACAGTTCAATGACATCGCGTCAACTGTCAGCCAGTAATGAGATATATTTTCACAAGGGAAGGTTCAAAGGCTGTGGCCTACCTATCCTATGCAGGTGTTGAACCGTTGAACTCTTCTAGGTCAAAATAAAATGTTTTATAAAAATAATTTTATTCGACGTTTTTCGCCAATTTCATTCATGTGGGGGATTGTTGGAAAAATGCTTATTTATAAGCATTTTGAGGCTCAATTTTAAGCATGGTCCACTTCGTGTTAGTGGTTGTTATTGAATGATTCGGATACTCCTCCGTGAGTACTTCGAAATGGTATATTCATATGCTTAAAATGGTGCTTGGGTGAATGAGAAATTGTTGCTCAAAGTTCACAATTTTCAAGCCTTTTGTAATTCCATAACAGCTAATTTAATTAGCTTGGTGGTTACAAAGTTTAATCTCCATAAGTGCTAATTTAATTAGCTTGGTGGTTACATAGTTTAATTTCCATTAGTGCTAATTTAATTAGCTTAGTGGTTACAACAATGTGTAACATCTCCCATTATGAAATTTAATTGGCAAGTTAATTTCTATTAATTGAGATGTGTTTTCTTTTCCTATATAAACAACATCAGATCTTGTTTTCAGAAAAAAAAAAAAAAAAAATAGAGAAAGACATAGCACATACACGAAAGATTTTTTCTTTGTTTTTGGAAGGGTTCAAGCACTTTTGTGGTTCGTTGGGAACGGGATTTGGTGGTGCCCATACTCGTTCGGGTTTTCCGTTGTATCCTGGGAAACAAACGTCCCAAGTTCTACTGCACCTACGGTAGGGGGCGAATTTGTTTTAAGGATATTGTTGTAATCAACAAGCCTCGGGAAAGTGAAGAAGGATCATCAATTTCAGGGTCTAACTTACAGCCTCTACCTCTACTGATCAGCCTCTACCTCAGCACAACAGCCTCTACCTCTGCTGTCAGCCTCTGCCTTCAGCCTCTGCCTCTGCCATCAGCCTCTGCTGTCAGCCTCTGCCTTCAGCCTCAGCCTCTGCCATCAGCCTCTGCTGTCAGCCTCTGCCATCAGCCTCTGCTGTCAGCCTCTGCCTCTGCCATCAGCCTCTGCTGTCAGCCTCTGCCATCAGCCTCTGCTGTCAGCCTCTGCCCTTCAGCCTCTGCCTCCGCTCTCAGGGTCTGCCTCTGCCCTTCAGCCTCTGCCTCCGCTCTCAGGGTCTTCCTCTGCCCTCAGCCTCCGCTCTCAGCCTCTACCGTCAGGGTCTACTCTCAGGGTCCGCCGTTAGGGTCTGTTTGAGGATAATAATTATAATTGTAATTTTGTCATATTCGGATTTCCCAATTACCGTGTAATAATTGTAATAATTGTTGTATACAATACTTTAAGGTGGGTAAAATAGACTCTTCTTTGTCTTAAATTAGGAGGGTGGAATCAGTGAGAAATTAGTAATAATACATTTGAAATTATGAGGGTGACAGTTATTTGAAGGAATTGATAATGTGTTTATTATTTAGTTAGCTACTTATGTTGTCAAATCATGTTTGAGATGAGGAATAAAAAATCAGTTTGATTAATGTCAATCCTCTTTATATTAGTGAGATGTTAATGATTAAAACAATGGCTCTAAGGGAAAAGAAGTTAACTCGAATCCGCTTAGAAATGGAGAGAGGGTGTTTGAGAGAGAGACCCGTACAATGGTTTTTAGTGAAAAGACGTTGATTGTGTTTCTAAAATTTATTTATTATTTATTTTTTTTCGGTGTGTAAAATTGCATATATTGAAGTTGTGTTACATTTATATTACAGGAACAAGGGGCAAGATTTATTAATGTTGATGGTAATCGACAATTTTGTGAACAACTTGTATCATGGATAAGAAGCGTTTAAAAGAAGTTTTTCATGAAATACGTCAATTTTTCAAAAAATTGAAGCTCAAGGTTGACAAGGACATCCCTATTTGTTTGTGTGGATAATGGTGAGATGGAAAACACAATGAGGTCAATAAATACGGTAAGACTTAGCTTATTTGAATGAGACTTCAACTAATTAATTTTTAATTATTTCATGATTATTTATATGTATTATTAACAATTAATAGTTAACTGCTTATATTTATGCGCAGATTAATCCCAAAAACTTTATGTATGATTTGACAATATCTGGCAGGGTTGACTCACGCATAAAGATAAAAGTAAATATCTAATCATATTAATGTTATTATTAATAGTAGTAATTAATTGCTAATTATTTTTAATAAATTCATAGATTAATTGTTCTTCTTGGTTAATTGATAATAGGTAATTAAAAAGTGCACACAAAATGGAGAAAACATTGATGTGGTGAAAAAGACCAAACAATTAACTTATAAGCCTAAAGTTATGTGTATTGTAATTGTGTTTGGATATTCATGGTACGTACTATCGGTTCTTCTCACGCATGCGCATGGAAATTACTCTTTTTTATTTTTTTTTTCTCTTTCTTAGCTGTTTGTCAATGAAAGCCGTACATGTCGTAATTATGGTTTTAAGACCAAAAATATCGTAATTATCAGAAGCCTAAGTAACAAAGACCATTTCTAAAAGTGACTAAAATGTAATTTTATGTATACATTGGATAATAGATGTAAAAAAATATATATATAGAGAGAGAAAATAATTAAAAGGAGTGTTTCTTACATAAATATGCAGGGTGGCTACAGCAGCAACCATGGCTCACGAGATGATGCATGCATGGTTCCGTAAAAAAGGTGAATTTTTATAATTGAGGTAAAAAATTCATTTTTTTTTTATAAGATTTCACTAATTCTTTGAATCTTTCACAGGTTCAAGTTATGGAGATGGTATCATTGAAGAAGCTTTGTGTGAAGTTGTATCCTCTATGTGGTTAAAAGAGACAGATAGGTTCAAAAATGGCCTCTCTCAATTTGAACATAAATTAAGAGATGTTGAAATATGCGAGCTGAAAAAACGTAATCTAATTCCCAGAGAGGTCAAATCAGCTATTGAAACTTTCGATCTGGAAAGGACACTCGAAGAATTTTGTAAAACTAATTAAAAAACTACCTTCAATATCCACTAGTATAGCTGATTTAAGGATACGATGATACATGCACAACATCCTTACTTGCATGTGCTTCAAATAAGTACTTAGTTTAAATATTATTATGTTTTTACATTTAAACTTTAATGCATGCAAGCTTTTAATATTTGTTAAGAAAGTTTAACTAATGCTTAATTATTGTTTGCTATACATAATTTTGAAATTACCTACAAGCTCATATAACAAACGATTCTTTATATCCAAGCAGGGTGAATTAGGTAATTTCTTGTAATACCGCGCCAAAGGCACGATGCTACCGCCAGGGGACAGATTTAACCCATCTTCATAAGCCTCTAAATTTACAAGAAATCTGGCATGATGTATCCTAAAACTGGACAATCTGGACATCAGTGCGGAGACATTATCGACAGGTGATAGATCTTTACCACCACCATAAGCCTCTGACTATCATTAAACTTTCTTAACTATTCCTTTAACTATATTACTATAATAGACATTTATTAAAATATTTCTTGAACCAAGTAGTATCGTACGGACAACTTACAGACTTTAAAAAAATACTTATACCTTATAACACCATATACCTTTACACTTGACTCACATCAACATACATGCATTCTATCTGAATGCGAACAATAAGTTTGCATGACAGACTCATACTCTAGTAACTGCAGTAAACTCAACTCCTCGATCTCAGGCTCTTGTCGGTTGTAGCTCACCAGATAAAGCTACCTGTAAAACAAACTGTGGGTTTGGGGGGGGGGGGGGAGGAGGTCAGATCGTTTGAACAACCTCATGAGTAGATACTAAAAATAACAAAACCATAAGAAAAATCCAAATCATATTTGTAAAATATTTTTCATGCGTGCATCGCCAAAAACATATCACTCGCTCAATGCCCAAGTCGCGCGCATAGACTGAGCGAGGAACGAACTATCCCTATCGACAAGGTAGCGGGTCATACAATTTCATATGGATGAGACCCTAACGATCACCCCGACAGAAACATATGATGAGTCGTAAAAACATACAAACATGTAACGAGCGTCGGGGCGAAAGCATAACAATGATCGATCATCTCAGCGGAAATATATAGATAACTCAGAAATCATAAAAGCAATAAACAAGCGCTGAGACGGAAGCATAAAAACATCATGCATATTCTTCATCAATTTAAAATCCCAAAATTTGAAAAGAAATTTAAAATATAAGTCAAGAAAATATAAAAAATAAAAAATAAAACATCCACTCACACTCACAATGATATGGAAATTCGAGAGTTGTACACGGTGTGGACTTACAGAACTCAACTTATGACCAATTACGTTTGACCTATCCAGAAACAATTTCAGGTTAACTTCACTACTCAATTTCCTTATTTGTCATCTTACTTAAATACTTTTTAATTTGGCAACTCCAAACAATTTTTTTTATTATTATGAACACTCTTAATTATGCCTAAAATCTATTTATTTATCAATTTAATCTAGGTTATACATTTTGTCAAATCTTGGAGTACAACATGTCCATTTAAACACCATTACCACAACCTACCCTTGTGTTACTCTCTCCAATCCCAAAATCATATTTCAACAAACTCCAACATTCATCCAACAACCCAATGAATTCATCATTTTACATCTTCTAATGCACTATTCTCCATCAACAAAACTTTTAGCAACATCCACCACCCATTTTTAGTATTTCAACACCCAATTAAAGATTTCACATTTTCTAACCAACATCTAGGGTTTCAATAACCAACACATCAAACTCACACTTCCTAATTATTTATCTACTAATGATAACTCTTTAAGCATTATTATTTCACACACATATATTAACATCATCATACTCTAAATTTAAAATTGTTAAATGGAATTACTTTACCTTGGATCAGCTTGATTTTTTTCTCAACCAGTTCCTAGAGCTTGGAGTTGCAATCTTGATACTTGACCTTCTTGGATTGCTCACAAATTTGGCTAAAGGATAATGGTTTCTTTTCTTAATTTTTCTTTGTTGACTTTCTTTGGCTTTGTCCCTCACCACTCTCAGTAGAATGAAGAATTTGGGAGACAATTGGCTTTTAATTTTTAATTCAGGACTTGTGAAGCTTCTTGATGATTTCTTGTTTCGTTTAGTTTGCTCTAGAGAAGTCTAAAGATCTTGAAATGATTTTGCTAATGGGTTGAAAATGTAAGGCAATTCACCCCCATCTTGGGTATAGTATTACTTGTTATTGCTTGTAGGTAATTTCAATTGGTATCAGAGCGAGATGTTTTCTCTAAAAGACTTAACCATCCGAGAATAGATCACGGCTTCTACAAGCAACTCGTCAAATCTTACTGAGGGATTTTCAACGACTAGGCCTCCGTTTTACACCGAAATGGACTACAACTATTGGAAGATGAGGATGTTGAATTATCTCCTTGCCGTTGATTCGCAATCTTATTTGGTTATCACATGAGGTGCAAAAGGACCAACGAAAAAGGATAGCAATGAGGTTGAGATTCCGAAGCCGAGTTTAGAATGGGATAGTGAAGATGTAAAACTAGCCTCACAAAATGCTAAGGCACTCAATCAACTTCTATGTGCCATTGATCAGGATCAAATAAACAAACTTCCAGAGTGTGGGAACGCATATGATTTATGGAAGTCTTTGGAAATGGTCAATGAGGGCACAAGCCAAGTGAAGGAATCAAAGATAAATCGGTTCATGTGCGAATTGGATAATTTCAAGATGGAATCCGGGGAAGAAATTGATCACATGATTTCAAGATTTACGGTCATCTTCAATCATTTGAGCGCTTTGGGAAAAGCCATCGGGACATCCGATCAAGTGAAGAAAATTTTGAGATCACTCCGAAAGGAATATAGGAGCTACACCTCCTCTATTAGAGAAGCAAACGACATAAATACATTGAAGATGGATGATTTAGTCGGCAAATTACTAGAATATGAGATGGCAATAAAAATGGATAGAAAGGATGAAGAAGAGAAAAGAGTAAGAAAGAATCTAGCCTTAAAATCAAATGCAATAAAAGAAGATAGTGAAGAGTCAAGTGAGGGTGAAGAAAGTGATGATGATGTGGCCCTCCTTACAAGAAACTTCAAGAAATTCCTCAAAAATAAAAAGTTCACCAAAGGGAAATTTAGAAAAGAAATAAGAAATGAGGATGAAAAGTCATGGAAACACAAGAAGGTACAACTCACTTGCTTTGAATGCAAGAAACCGGGTCACAAAGCGATGGATTGTCATTTGAAGAGATTCAAGGGAAAGGGTAAGAAGAAGGCAATGAAGGTTACTTGGAGCGATAGTGATTCAAGCTCATCGCATGAAGAATGTGCAAATGAAACAAACAATCTTGCATTTATGGCAATTGAGGATAACCACCTCATCATCGAAAGTGAAGAAGAAAAGGTACATGATTCTCTCGAATATGATGAATTAATTGATTCATTTAATGAATTGCGTGATTTATATGATTCATTATTAAAGAAACATAAACTAGTAAAAAAGGAACATACATTTTTAGTTAATGAGCATGCCTTAATCGTAGAGAAAAATAAAACATATGAAAAAGAATTAATTTGCTTAAAGAATGAAAATGTAAAACTTGGGAAGGACATATCTAGCATAGCATCTAGCTCTACTACATGTGAATATAATATCATTAAAGAAGAAAATGAATCATTGAAAAAGAAAGTTATGGATTTAAACAATATTGTAACAAAATTCACTTTAGGAGAGAAAAATCTAAATTTTCTTCTTGGATCCCAAAGATGTTTATTTAATAAAGAGAGTTTGGGATATAGACCTAACAACAAAAGTACATATTTGAAAAATCATTTTGTTAAAGCATCTACCTCATACTCTCATGATAATGCAAACATTACTTGTCATGCATGCAATAGGAAATGACATAAGATATATGATTGCATGTATAAGAAAGAAAATGTGAAGAATGCATGGATTCCAAAAGGAACTAAGACTAACCTCCAAGGACCTAAGAAAATTTGGGTACCTAAAACTACATGATTCTTCTTGAATAGGTGAGGAAGTGTAGGCACTGCATTTTTACGCATAAGTCCCTATGATGAGTCTCATTTTGGAGACACTACCTTTTAAGTCACGGAGGTCACGGGAAACGGACATCGGAAGGGGAAATTCAGAATAAACAAGGTTCACTGTTTTCGTTGGTGCTGCGTTCGTGTTTACGTTCGAACGTCAAACGGATTGCGGGCGTTCGTGCCGCGTTCGAGGAAGCGTTCGAACGGTGTCGGTAATTCTGGTTTTGCTGCTAGCCTCACATCCAGCCCAATTAGCCCCTCAAAGCCCATAAAACACATCCCAATTTAAATAAATAAATATTATTAAAACATTAACTAAATAATATAATAACTAAAATAATTAAATGATTAAATAAAACATATACCAAACATAAAATAAACAATTACCAACTTAAACTAAAATCATGCCTAAATTAAACAAATCACACACTAAATCAAAATATAATCATGCCTAATTAAAATCAATCAACCAATTATATTCCCAATCTAATAAGATTATTCCCAAACTCAAATATTGTATTCCTAATCCAAGCCAATCAAATATTCAACCTTCCCTATCTAGCCAAGATTTGTCCCCCCTCAATCTTTGACTTCCCTTAACCAAACCAAATCAAATCATTTGACTTCCCTTAACCAAACCAAATCAAATCCCTTTCCTTGTCAAGCCCAACCCTTTGCCTATAAAAAGAACCCTTCACCAACCTTCTCAAGACTAGTCTCTAGTCCCTAGACCCTAGCTAGCTAGTCTCTAACTCATACACAACACACATAAAAACTACAGGAAGAAGACACCCAAAAATAGTAAGCAAAAGATAAGGAGGAAATAGGAGCAGAACGGAGTTCGAGCCGCAAGCAAAACAGTAAAGACAACGAACGAGAACAGTGAACCAGTGAACCGGGAGAGTTGCGGAGCATCCACCCTTCCGACGATCGTGTACCGTACATCCGAGAGGTGATTTAAAAGGTTAGACCTGAGGGTACCTTTTCATTAGTTTATATTCATTTTTTATTGAATTCTATTCGCATGAGAGTCGTCTATGAATGCATGTTGTGGTCTTTGAGTAGATAAATATGCATGAATTATGAGATGTAATATGTTGTCGGTATTGGATGAATGAGAGATGTGTCAACTCTCGCGGTATATCGGATGGAAACCCGGACATAAATTTCATAGCCGATTCCGAATGGACGGTAATATGATCTGTACTCGGGCCACAACTCCACGTACCGCTTGGGTAAACGGCACCATCTTTCTTTTGTATTGTGTTGCTTTTGTTTATTTAGTTTTCTTTACTTGAATTCAATATGTTGTTTTCGTATGCATGATTCAACCAAGCGCATGGGCTTAGTGAGTTAGTCCAAAGGTCCTCCATTTGGGAGACAAAGAGCCGAAAAGGCCACCTTTGTGACACTACTTCGCCGCGCCGGTTGATGTGTGTTCGGTTGGATGCAAGACACGTTCAATCGGACATACTTAGAATAGTATGATTGTCTTTGTGTTTGTATGCATGATGTGATGTGACGCGCATGGGCTTAGTATGTTGGTCTAAAGGTCTTCTCTTTGAGAGATCAAGAGCCCCCAAAAGGCCACCTTTACGGCAGTACTTCGCCGCGCCCCTTTATTTTGTTGTTTATGCATGGTGTCCCATTTCATGCATCAGGTCCGTTCCCGTTCGAACGCGTTTACGAACACAACTCGAACGCGCATGCATTTTTGCCTTATCACGCATCAGGTCTCATTTCCGTTCGAACGCGTTATCAAACGCCATACGAACGCGAGCATTCTGTTTCATTTCCGTTCGAACGCGTTTACGAACGCTACTCGAACGCGAACATTCTGTTTCATTTCCGTTCGAACGCGTTTACGAACGCTACTCGAACGTGAGCATTCTGTTTCATTTCCGTTCGAACGCGTTTACGAACGCTACACGAACGTGCACACACTGAACTGAGTCTGTCTTATCATATTCATACATAATTGCCTCTTGGTTGATCTTTCTTGTGTTATATAGCCAACTGTATTATTTGTATTCAAGCATGATTAGGTTGTTAGCACGTTATTTGGTTAATAGGTTCATGAGATAGTACTCAAGCATGATTATGTTGTTCTTAGTTTTCCATAACATAGGATTGAAATATGTTCATGAGATTGCCATGTGACATTGCATGTTGTGATGAACTTGTTGATGTATGCATATGAATTTAGAAGCATGATATTCTTGGAAATAAATGTTATTTAAGCCTGGTTAAATTATTATATAAATCCTTTTTTTATTACAAGTGACATAAGTAAGGGACCATTCCGAACCCAACGGTTTGAGGTCTTCCTTTGCGAGCGGTGAGTGCGGCCTTAAATCTTTGTCCCGGTTCACACCGGGTGGCGACTCCATGTTATTTCGTACTTCCCATCTAGGCCGCGAGCCCAGGAACGGCGTCGCCCAGGTTCTGTGTCCCACAGTCTGGCGACTCCACTGGGGATTAGAGAATTGGCCCCGAAATATTGACTTGTGATGTTTGGATTTATGTTTTAATTGACCGTGTCTATAGTGGATAAAGTGAGGGTTTAATCAAAGGCATTTTGAGGCTAGGTAATGGTTTGGTGTCTTCCTTCATTCACTACATTTCTAGAAGGAAAAGCTGTGAAGGCACCTAGATAGCCATCTACTCGTAGCCTATTGTGATGGACTAATTGGAGGACTCGTTGTTTATTCCTGACAACAAGCGATAAGAGCCTAAGAGGCTTGGGTATTTAAGTGAGCCTCACTCCACCTTCCCTCTGGGGGATCTACAACGGGAAATCCATTTGACAGTCCGTCACACACCATAGCTCATTGGCACGTACCTTAGTGTATAAAAAAGGGTGCGCTCACTTGGTTGCTCGAACCCTTGAGTGGGGAGACCTAGTTGTGGGCCATCCTTCGCCGGTGAGAGCCTTTGTCTATACTCTTACTAACCCACCTATAGACCGGGTTGGCTAAAGTAACAATTATTTCCTTGAATATGTGCTTGTGGACCATCCTCATTTGGATGCAGTTGGACTATTGTCAGAAATGCGGGCTTGCTGGGCCATTTAAACTGGGGCAAGTTCGTACCTTATGACTATTAGGCCCAAAGCTTCTGAAATGTTGATGGGCCATACTGTAAAAATTATTACGTTTGCATTATCTTTCTTCTATGCTTGTGTTTGGGAACATTGTCGTTTGGATCTGTTTGGACCATGTGCCATGAGATATGGGCTTGTTGGGCCATTTAAACTGGGACAAGAACGTATCTCATGACTATTGGGCCAAAAGGCTTCTAAATAACAATGGGCCATTTTATGATTGTGTTCGGAATTTTATCATTTGGATTTAGTTGGGCTCTTTGCTATAAGACATGAACTCGTTAGGCCATTTAAACTGGAACGGGTTCACTCTTATGACAGTTAGCCCAAAAACTTCTAAAATGATGATGAGCCGATTTGTGTGAAAATTTTAAATGAGTTGATATATTTCTTGTATCGCATGCATATCATGCATCCCATGCACCCCATGCATACATATACCATGTTAACCCAATTTTGTCTTGAAAGCCATCATAGATGCATGTTGGTTAGGGAAGATGACAGACTTGTCAAAAGACCAAGCAGCCACCAAGAATACTGGCAGAAGACCTAGCTCAATGGGATAGGAAACCCAATCATGCATGCATGCATACACGTAACACATTTTGCATCCCTTTTGTGTTTGTTCTGTTTTGTAATAACAGGTTTCAGAAGAGAAAAAGAGAAAGCGGCAAAGACAAGACAACCAGAATCAGTAACATATGAGTAGTAGTTTTGGGGATGAATCCTAGGGTCGAGGCCCACATCAGCAGAATTTTGGAATGAATCCAGGGAATGAATCCCAGGGCCGAGGCCCGCATCAGCAGAATTTTGGAATGAATCCCGGGGTTGAGGCCCATGTCAGCAATTTCAGAAATGAGTCACAGGGGTGAGGCCCGTATCTGTATCAGTCTGGGGGGGCGAGGCCCATATCAATATCAGTTTAGGGCCGAGGCCCACATCAGCAGAATTTTGGAATGAATCCAGAGATTGAATCCCAGGGTCGAGGCCTACATCAGCAAAATTTTGGAATGAATCCGAGGGTCGAGGCCCACATCAGCATCAATCTGGGGGCGAGGCCCATGACAGTAGTAGCAGTTGGGGCCGAGGCCCACTTCAGCAATCAGTTTTGGGGATGAGTCCCAAGGGTCGAGGCCCACATCAGCATCAATCTGGGGGCGAGGCCCATGACAGTAGCAGTTGGGGCCGAGGCCCACTTCAGCAATCAGTTTTGGGGATGAGTCCAAGGGTCGAGGCCCACATCAGCATCAATCTGGGGGCGAGGCCCATGACAGTAGCAGTTGGGGCCGAGGCCCACTTCAGCAATCAGTTTTGGGGATGAGTCCCAAGGGTCGAGGCCCACATCAGCATCAATCTGGGGGCGAGGCCCATGTCAGTAGCAGTTGGGGCCGAGGCCCACTTCAACATCAGTTTTGGGGATGAGTCCCAGGGTCGAGGCCCACATCAAACACAGTTTGGGAATGAGTCCCAGGATCGAGGCCCACATTACATCAGTATCAGTCTTGCCGGGTATGGCATTCTGGGGGCGAGGCCTACATTACATCAGTATCAGTCTTGCCGGGTATGGCATTCTAGGGTCGAGGCCCATATTACATCAAATCAGTTCTGCCGAGAATGGCACTCCGAGAATGGAGATATAGTCCAGGAATGAGCAGTTCAAGAATGAACAAGTCGGAAATGACACTCCGAGAATGGAGATATAGTCCGGGAATGGACAGCTCGAGAATGAGCACGCCAGGAATGGCACTCCGAGAATGGAGATAAAGTCCGGGAATGGACAGTTCAAGAATGAACAAGCCGAGAATGGCAATCCAAGAATGGAGCAGAGTTCAAGAATGAACAAGTCGGAAATGACACTCCGAGAATGGAGATATGGTCCGGGAATGGACAGTTCAAGAATGAACAAGCTGGGAATGGCACTCCAAGAATGAAAGCACGGTTCGGGAATGAACCACCTCACGATAACAGTTCAGGAATGAACAACTTATAGTAACAGTTCAGGAATAAAGCCTGCATCTAGTTCGGTTCAGGAAGAAAGCCTGCATTCAGCTCAGTACGGGAATAAAGCCCACATTCAGTACAGTTCAGGAAGAAAGCCTACAAACTCGGGAACAAAACCCAACACTCAACAATTCAGGGAACAAGACCCTCAGCTCAAAATGGGAACAAGACCCACGGGAACAAAACCCACCACTCAACAATTCAGGGAACAAGACCCACGGAACAAAACCCAACACTCAACAATTCAGGGAACAAGACCCAGACCCTCAGCTCACAATGGGAACAAGACCCACGGGAACAAAACCCAACACTCAACAATTCAGGGAACAAGACCCTCAGCTCAAAATGGGAACAAGACCCACGGGAACAAAACCCACCACTCAACAATTCAGGGAACAAGACCCTCAGCTCAAAATGGGAACAAGACCCACGGAACAAAACCCACCACTCAACAATTCAGGGAACAAGACCCTCAGCTCAAAATGGGAACAAGACCCACGGGAACAAAACCCACCACTCAACAATTCAGGGAACAAAACCCTCAGCTCAAAATGGGAACAAGACCCTCAGCTCACTTCGGGAATGAACCAGGGGTCGCAGCACCTCACCACCCAAATCAACTCAACACATGGCAAGTCAAGTGGCAGCTGGCGAGCCAGGTAAGTAGAAATGCATTGCATAACTTTGATAGGATTGTCACTGTTGCACATTACACAAGTCCCATCAAAGTGGGGGCGACTGTAGGCACTGCATTTTTACGCATAAGTCCCTATGATGAGTCTCATTTTGGAGACACTACCTTTTAAGTCACGGAGGTCACGGGAAACGGACATCGGAAGGGGAAATTCAGAATAAACAAGGTTCACTGTTTTCGTTGGTGCTGCGTTCGTGTTTACGTTCGAACGTCAAACGGATTGCGGGCGTTCGTGCCGCGTTCGAGGAAGCGTTCGAACGGTGTCGGTAATTCTGGTTTTGCTGCTAGCCTCACATCCAGCCCAATTAGCCCCTCAAAGCCCATAAAAACATCCCAATTTAAATAAATAAATATTAATTAAAACATTAACTAAATAATATAATAACTAAAATAATTAAATGATTAAATAAAACATATACCAAACATAAAATAAACAATTACCAACTTAAACTAAAATCATGCCTAAATTAAACAAATCACACACTAAATCAAAATATAATCATGCCTAATTAAAATCAATCAACCAATTATATTCCCAATCTAATAAGATTATTCCCAAACTCAAAATATTGTATTCCTAATCCAAGCCAATCAAATATTCAACCTTCCCTATCTAGCCAAGATTTGTCCCCCCTCAATCTTTGACTTCCCTTAACCAAACCAAATCAAATCATTTGACTCCCTTAACCAAACCAAATCAAATCCCTTTCCTTGTCAAGCCCAACCCTTTGCCTATAAAAAGAACCCTTCACCAACCTTCTCAAGACTAGTCTCTAGTCCCTAGACCCTAGCTAGCTAGTCTCTAACTCATACACAACACACATAAAAACTACAGGAAGAAGACACCCAAAAATAGTAAGCAAAAGATAAGGAGGAAATAGGAGCAGAACGGAGTTCGAGCCACAAGCAAAACAGTAAAGACAACGAACGAGAACAGTGAACCAGTGAACCGGGAGAGTTGCGGAGCATCCACCCTTCCGACGATCGTGTACCGTACATCCGAGAGGTGATTTAAAAGGTTAGACCTGAGGGTACCTTTTCATTAGTTTATATTCATTTTTTATTGAATTCTATTCGCATGAGAGTCGTCTATGAATGCATGTTGTGGTCTTTGAGTAGATAAATATGCATGAATTATGAGATGTAATATGTTGTCGGTATTGGATGAATGAGAGATGTGTCAACTCTCGCGGTATATCGGATGGAAACCCGGACATAAATTTCATAGCCGATTCCGAATGGACGGTAATATGATCTGTACTCGGGCCACAACTCCACGTACCGCTTGGGTAAACGGCACCATCTTTCTTTTGTATTGTGTTGCTTTTGTTTATTTAGTTTTCTTTACTTGAATTCAATATGTTGTTTTCGTATGCATGATTCAACCAAGCGCATGGGCTTAGTGAGTTAGTCCAAAGGTCCTCCATTTGGGAGACAAAGAGCCGAAAAGGCCACCTTTGTGACACTACTTCGCCGCGCCGGTTGATGTGTGTTCGGTTGGATGCAAGACACGTTCAATCGGACATACTTAGAATAGTATGATTGTCTTTGTGTTTGTATGCATGATGTGATGTGACGCGCATGGGCTTAGTATGTTGGTCTAAAGGTCCTCTCTTTGAGAGATCAAGAGCCCCCAAAAGGCCACCTTTACGGCAGTACTTCGCCGCGCCCCTTTATTTTGTTGTTTATGCATGGTGTCCCATTTCATGCATCAGGTCCGTTCCCGTTCGAACGCGTTTACGAACGCAACTCGAACGCGCATGCATTTTTGCCTTATCACGCATCAGGTCTCATTTCCGTTCGAACGCGTTATCAAATGCCATACGAACGCGAGCATTCTGTTTCATTTCCGTTCGAACGCGTTTACGAATGCTACTCGAACGCGAACATTCTGTTTCATTTCCGTTCGAACGCGTTTACGAACGCTACTCGAACGTGAGCATTCAGTTTCATTTCCGTTCGAACGCGTTTACGAACGCTACACGAACGTGCACACACTGAACTGAGTCTGTCTTATCATATTCATACATAATTGCCTCTTGGTTGATCTTTCTTGTGTTATATAGCCAACTGTATTATTTGTATTCAAGCATGATTAGGTTGTTAGCACGTTATTTGGTTAATAGGTTCATGAGATAGTACTCAGCATGATTATGTTGTTCTTTAGTTTTCCATAACATAGGATTGAAATATGTTCATGAGATTGCCATGTGACATTGCATGTTGTGATGAACTTGTTTGATGTATGCATATGAATTTAGAAGCATGATATTCTTGGAAATAAATGTTATTTAAGCCTGGTTAAATTATTATATAAATCATTTTTTATTACAAGTGACATAAGTAAGGGACCATTCCGAACAACGGTTTGAGGTATTCCCTGCGAGGGGTGAGTGCGGCCTTAAATCTTTGTCCGGTTCACACCGGGTGGCGACTCCATGTTTATTCGTACTTCCCATCTAGGCCGCGAGTCCAGAACGGCGTCGCCCATGGTTCTGTGTCCCACAGGAAGAAAAAGACTAAAGGAAAATGGTTTCTCGATAGTGGATGCTCAAGGCATATGACAGGGGACTACTCAAAACTTTATTCTTTCACTAGCATCAAAAATGGTGAAACCGTTACATTTGGTGATAATGGTAAAGGTGAAATCCTTGGATATGGAAACGTTGGTACCGGTTCCACTACTTTGAAAATGTTTTACTAGTTTATGGCCTTAAGCATAACCTATTGAGCATTAGCCAATTATGTGATAAAGGTTATGAAGTTGAATTTGATGCCTCTATTTGTAGAATTGTTGATAAAAAATCAAATAATACATTATTCATAGGTTATAGAGATCAAAATGTTTATCTATTTGACATTGAACATGACATGCATCATGAGAAATGTTTAAGTGCATTAGATAACAACTCTTGGCTTTGGCATAGAAGATTAGGTCATGCACACATGAAATTGATTTCCAAAATTTCCAATAAGGATTTGGTAAAAGGTCTTCCAAAGCTAAAATTTGTGAAAGATCAAGTTTGTGAAAATTGTGAGCTTGGAAAACAACATAAAAGTTATTTCAAATCCAAAAATGATTTTTCCTCCTCAAAACCCCTACAACTATTGCATATGGATTTATTTGGACCATCTAGAACCACAAGCCTTGGTGGTAAAAGCTATGCATTTGTAATAGTTGATGATTACTCCAGATTTACATGGGTTTTCTTTTTAGCAAATAAAAATGATACTTTCAAACATTTCACAATGTTTTGCAATCAAGTTCAAAAAGAAAAAGAACCTAACATTATTTGCATAAGGAGTGATCATGGGGGAGAATTTGAAAATCATCTTTTTGAAGATTTTTGCATACAATATGGCATAAAACATCAATTTTATTATGCTAGAACACCTCAACAAAATGGGGTTGTTGAGCGCAAAAATAGATCATTGCAAGAAATGGCTAGAACAATGCTCAAAGAACATCACTTACCAAATTACTTTTGGGTCGAAGCGGTCAACACCGCATGTTTTGTGATCAATAGAGTGGTAGTGAGAAAAGGCCTTGACAAAACTCCTTATGAGTTATGGAAGGGCAGAAAACCGAATATTTATTTTTTCAAAGTTTTCGGTTGTAAATGCTTTATTTTGAACACAAAGGATAACCTCAGAAAATTTGATTCTAAATCCGATGTTGGAATTTTTCTAGGATATTCTTCTTCTAGCAAAGCATATAGAGTTTATAATAAACGAACCATGATAATTGAAGAATTCATACATGTACATTTTGATGAATCTAACCAATCTTCTTCTAGCAACAAAGAAAGGAAAAATGATGATGCTGAGAATCACGTGGACGAGCAATTAAATGATCTACATTTAGATGATTCCAAAGATCAATTACAATTTGAGGATCAAGTACAACATGAAGGTAATAATGAACCTCCTCAACAAACTCAAGGTGATGACTCCCATTCTCTTCCTAAGGAAATTAAATATGCTAAAGTTATGAGATTACACCCTAAGGAATTAATTATAGAAGGACCCTCCAAGATTGTCACAAGACATACACTTAGGAATTATTGTAATAACTTTGCTTTCATTTCTCAAATTGAGCCTAAAAACCTTCTTGAAGCTGAAACAGATCATAATTGGATTATAGCTATGCAAGAAGAATTAAATCAATTTGAGAGAAATAAAGTGTGGCATCTAGTTCCTAGACCTACTCATCAAAGTGTAATTGGAACAAAATGGGTTTATAGAAATAAACTTGATGAGTCCGGATTGGTTGTGAGAAATAAAGCTAGACTAGTGGCCCAAGGCTACAACCAAGAAGAAGTAATAGACTATGATGAAACCTTTGCTCCTGTAGCTCGACTTGAAGCCATACGCATCCTCTTAGCCTTTGCATGTCATAAAAATTTCATACTTTATCAAATGGATGTGAAAAGTGCTTTTCTTAATGGGTACATTATGGAGGAAGTTTATGTTGAACAACCTCCCGGTTTTGAAAATACTGATTTACCCAATCATGTGTACAAATTAACTAAAGCACTATATGGACTTAAGCAAGCTCATAGAGCATGGTATGATAGGCTTAGTTCTTTTCTTTTGGAAAATGATTTTGTAATGGGAAAAGTTGATACCACACTATTTATTAAGCATAAAAATGATGAAATGTTAATAGTTCAAATTTATGTTGATGATATTATTTTCGGTGCTACTAACGCCTCCTTGTGTGAGGAATTTTCAAATTGTATGAGTAATGAATTCGAAATGAGCATGATGGGAGAGCTCAAGTTCTTCCTAGGATTACAAATAGATCAAAGAAAAGACGGAGTGCTCATAAATCAAGCAAAATATATCAAGGAGCTTTTAAAGAAATTTGGGATGGAATCAAGCAAACATCATTCAACACCCATGAGTTCAACATTGAAGCTTGACAAAAATGAAGAAGGTAAAGCCGTAGATATTAAACAATATCGAGGTATGATTGACTCTTTACTTTATTTAACCGCCAGTAGACCCGATATCATGTTTAGTGTTTGTATGTTTGCAAGATTTCAATCTAATCCTCGTGAAACTCATTTTTGTGCCATAAAAAGAATTTTTAGATATCTCTCGGGAACCATTAATTTGGGACTTTGTTACCCAAAAAGAGTAGCTTTCAACTTGCTTAGCTATTCTGATGCCGACTTTGGCGGTTGTAGATTGGATAGAAAGAGTACAAGTGGTACATGTCATATATTGAGTAATTACCTAGTCTCATGGTTTAGCAAGAAACAAAATAGTGTTGCCCTTTCTACTACCGAAGCCGAATACATTGCGGCGGGTAGTTGTTGCGCTCAAATACTTTGGATGCAACACACACTTAGAGACTATGGGGTCATTCTTGAGAAAAATCCCATAAAACTCTATTCTTCACTCTAGAGCCAAACATATTGATATAAGGCATCATTTTCTTAGAGATCATGTTGGCAAATGGGATTGATTCTTGATTTTATTCCGACCGATCAACAGTTGGCGGATATTTTTACAAAACCCCTTGCCGAAGAAAGTTTCACAAGAATTAGACGGGAATTAGGGATTATTGCATTAATTGATTAAACATATTATTTGTTGCCTATGAGTGAACCTTAATTTTTTTCTTAACATCTATTTGATTTGAGTGTTAATAAGTCTCATTAAGTAAATAAATAACTTATATGAGTCATTAATATTACTCGAAAATTAACTTTAGGGCCATTTCTATTGATAAAAATACTCGTAATCCTTGCGTAGCCCTTCTGAAACTGGCATACCGGCCTAAAATCGCCCTTACCGGTCTATTTTAGCACTCACCGGTATACGGACCTGCTTACCGGTATGTAAACCGGTCTTGGCTTTAAAACCCAGTCGCGACCTCTCCTCTTCATTTCACCGAAATTTTTCTCAAATCTCTCTCAAACTCTCTCGTTTTTCACTTCAATCCTACCCTAAGTCATTTTCGTTCATCAATTCGTCAATCTTGGTAAGTTTCATCTTCAATTACTCTTTAATCTCTCTATGTTCGAATTTTTAGGTTTCAAAACCCTAGAATTTATTTTCTCTTGATTCCGTTATTTCAGGTGTTTTTAGTTCAAAATTCTTGTTCCAAATGACTCTAGGAAGTGTTTAGAACGTATATCTCTAACTTGTTTGGGTCTATTTCGTTGTTTTTGAAAATTCCTAAAATCCTGTCAAACTGCACCATGAACCCGCA
This sequence comes from Zanthoxylum bungeanum, assembly GCA_019454045.1. Classification (NCBI taxonomy): domain Eukaryota; kingdom Viridiplantae; phylum Streptophyta; class Magnoliopsida; order Sapindales; family Rutaceae; genus Zanthoxylum; species Zanthoxylum bungeanum. The sequence continues at coordinate 70,482 of SKCR01040765.1, forward strand.
CTTCAATCCTGATCGATACTTATCCGTGGATCGCTCCAAACTTATTTACAATGACCATATCAAACAAAAAGTCCTATCCAAACCGTATTTTTGTAATCTGGATGATTTATCCGACTTTCCGTGTACCTCCATCCTCGAGCGTCACGATTTGAGCCACTTCTGTAAATTCACCGAACCTATCTTTCTAATTCTAGTTAAAGTTTTCTATATAAATATGGAATTCCCTGTTAGTACCCCTGGCGCCTTTCGCACATGTGTCAATGGTACAAAATTTCTTGTCACTTCGAATTCCATTAACCGCATCCTCCATACTCAAACCAAACTCATTGGTGCCGCCACTCCTCGAGCCTTCCGTAAGCTCGAATGCATCTCTGGGGCACGTGTTATGGAATTTGTGCAAAGGGACGCGCTTGACCCACATCCGTACCCTGACGTCCATGTCCTCAAAAAGGTTAAATTAAGCTTTGATATGCAAGTCTTAACCGAAATTATCCAGTGTATCTTATTACCCCGTAAAGGGCACATTGATTATGTTAACCTTTTGGATATCTGGGTTATGGGGTGCTTAGGCTTAGACATTCAGCTTGACATCAATTTTCTTGTTTGTTCATACATGTAAACTGCCTGTTCTCATCTTCAACAGAGTCTTCCTTATGGGTCTCTCATCACTCAAATTCTCCAAAAATTTCATGTCGTCATCAGCCCTGATGAGCCATCCTTCTCTGTCACTCATCTTCACCAAATCACTCTCACCACTTTTCACCATAAGAATTGGGAAAAAGTCGACGGTGTTTGGCGTATGAAGCCCAAGCCCAGCGCTCCTCGAGCCTCCACTTCCAAACGACCAAAAATGATTGAGAGAACTGATTTCGATGAAGAAACTGACGCTGCTGCCGCTGACACAGCAGGACCATCTAGTTCGAGACCATCGACGGACGAGCAACACAACCTCGTCATGGCTAGACTTGACTCCCTCGCTGACAGTATCGGCACTCTCTCCACCAACATCACTCAGCTTTCCACATCCTTCACTCCTTTCAGTACTCGTGTGGAGCAACGCCTAGACACCATGGAACGACAACTCCATTCTCTTACTGGCGATCTTTAGATTTTAGATTTGGCCCACATCTTGTTGAAAATCATGACAGATATTTTGAATTAATGAAATATATCTTTCTCTAAACTTATGTCGATTATCATTTTTATACTATTTTTATATGCTATGGATTGATTAATATTTCCTTATTATTTCGCCTCCAATTTTGCTTCTCCAATTTTTTTTGATAATGTCAAATGGGGAGAAAAATTATATACAAATAATTAAAACTTGTGAGAAAACTTGTGGTTCCCTCACCCTTACACTAAGGGGGAGCTTATGTATACTAATGTGTTTATCTAAGTGTTATAGCATTGCATCGAAGACACACTTTGAGGGGGAGCTAATATTGAGGGGGAGCAAGTTTCGTCATACTGTACTCTCAAAAGATTCACAAGTTTGTAATGGTTGCCATCATCAAAAAGAGGGAGATTGTTAACGACATATACTTCAAGTTGGATTTTGATGACGCAACATTCGAAGTCTTCGACGCAATATGACAAGACATTCCAAAAAGATGTCGAAGCATATCGGTAATAAAAAGTAACAAACGTAAAAAATGAACCTCCTATGAAGAAAATCTCGTATGGCTTTATTTTAGAACTACATTTGTAAAATGAGTTGTTTATTTTCATATCTAAGTTCATTAAACATGCAACTCCATATAGATGCATTAGGATCATTTGAAAAATGCTTTGAACATTCAAAAATTACATATTTATATCTGATACCGGCATACCTGTCTCCAAAACCGGCATACCGGTTGCATTCCCCTGTTTTGAAACCTTACTGGAACCGGCATGATACTCGCCGGTGTGCATACCGGTGTTCCTTACCGGTTAGAACCAAGAAGACATGCCTCTGGAACCAGGTCACCATTTACCAGTTTCTATACCGGTTTACTTACCGGTATTGGTTACAATATATGCTCTCTGGAACCAGAATATATGATACCGGTTTACTTACCGGAATATAAGGTACTTCGCTCGAGGGAAAGAACTTTTCTTAGGTCTACTCGACTTTTTATTCTGTTATAGCCTTACTATGCTTATCCTTTCTACTAATTTTGGCGTTATCCTTAGTTACTTGTCTTCATGTCTCTTATTCATATTACTATAAGTTCCGTCATTTCTTATTTGTTTCTATTTCCCTATTTGTATCTATCTCTTATATTCTACCCCGTTTCCTAAACTCTCATTCCTTATCCTTGCTGTATGTTTCGGCTATGGCTCTCTACTTTACTTTTCATACTGCTACCTTTGTCGCTTCAAAACCTCTTTATTCTCACGGGTCTATTCCTGTATACTCATGGATTTCTACTGACTCTGGGCTGATCTACCTTCCAGGTTCCTGGGTGAACTCTTTGTCAAATCTCTTATGGTCATCTATGCCTATGAAATAAGCTCTATCAGAGTAGCTCCGTTATTTGGTGTCATTGGAGGGTTCGAAGGCTAGATAGTTCAGGGTCTTGTCTTTATCAAATTTACTAGGAATAAGGTAACTAGCCATTTCTTCTACTTACTTGGGAATCGAAGTCGGAGTTTGGTATATGGAATTCTCTAAATTATTTTTATTTATTATTATTATTATTATTTTTGGCATTTAGATCCATTGGGGCTCTCAAGACTAATCTGGGTTTCTAACTTCTATTATCACTCTAGCTTTTCTTCGCTACTCAGGAAATTCATCATCTATAGGAAGATCTCGAAGGCTATGGGATTCTTTTGAAAGAATTTTCCTGAGAAAGAGGGGAGTCTTACTTCTACTGGACAACTCTAATACTTGCTGGGACTTTCGTCATTCTCTTTTACTGTCATGGGTTCTTGTGTTTTACTTACTGCTCTGGTTCTATATCTTCTATCTTGTCTTACTTCTTTTCTAGCTTTATCTTTATCTTTCTAATCTTTTAGATGGATATCTTTAAGCTTTTCTGTTTCACTATCTCTCTATACATCTCTGTTTCTAACTGGTTCAAGCTTCTAGGCATCTTTTCTTCTAGTCTCCTATTTTCTCTTTGCTTTCTAGAATAACTTTCTTTGGAGCTTATGATCGGGCTCCCTAACTTATACCGAACTTGGGAAATAATCTAAGATGATTACGAAATGATTTTTATCTAAAATGAGGGAAAAGAGTTCGGAGAACATGGGAATACTTACTAACCTGTCTATGAAGCTTTGAGGACGTACTCCAGGATCAGATACTGGAGAGGTAGTGCCTTATATACGGGTATCCCGGACATACTACGTATACAAGACCCCAGCACTCTGCCCACTGCAGTCACAGACTCCCTAGACCATGCTCTGATACCATATTTGTAACATCCCCGATCTGGGAGATGTTACCGGCAGATGATAGCTGTACTAACCCCATAAGCCTCTGACTTTCTGACTGCATCGTAAACTATTCTAATGCAATGTCATGCATATTGACCTCAACTTAACCAACATAAAATACTTTTATTACTTATAAATGTATACTCAGAAATGCTTCTTTTTACAATACTTTAATACACTTATAATGGCTATCACAACACTAATGCATACAAATACTTTGACTTTGAACTGGACTCTTATGCTTTGTGACTTAATGCTGGTGGACTCCATCCCTAGTGACTGCATCAGTATCCGTCCTCCCGAGCTTGTCCTCTTGGAATCCCTACAAAACAGATAAAACTGGAGGGGGGGTTAGATCGTCATACGATCTAAGTGAGTGGATTAAAAACTGAAATCTAAAATAAAATCTTTTTATCTTTAAAACCATGTTTTCAAAACATCTTTATATGAAAACTTGTTTCCAAAACTTCGTATTTCGGAAAAACTGTCTTTAAAACACTAGTTTATGAAATCTGTTTACTAAGAATCTGAAAACTGAAAACTTTTTCTTGTACTTCACTCTAAATCCGCCTTTCTAAATTCTTTTCTAAAACTCTTTTCTGAAAACTGAAAATTGAAATCCTTTTTCTGAAAACAGAATCTCCGCTCGTAGGCGCATCTCCGCCCGTAGGCGCATCTCTGCCCAAGAATGTACCATCTGAGCGCTGAGGATCTAGGGGCGTCCCCCCCAGTCCTCAACATGTGCACATGCATCTAGGGGCGTCCCCCCCAGTCCTCAACATGTGCACATGCTCTCTGTATCCGTCAATTCCATCTGTATCTCAAGTTACATACTGGGGTGAGTTTTTACCTCATGCCCCGAAAAACATGAAAATCATACTTTAAATCTGAAATCTATAAACAATGCTTTATAAAAATCCTTTACTTTCTCAATGCATATCTGTATATAGCAGTAACTAAAAGAAAAACTTCTAACGCCCTAAAGCGTAAAATGTAAGTCTGAAACAATGATAATAAAATAAAAATCAGTTTAAAGGAAAAGTGTCCACTCACTGATTGGGGTTTGACGGCGTCTTTTCACGGCGTCGACGGTGGTTGCGACTTCTGACGTTGATCTATAAGAATAAAGGAATTGTTAGAACAAAGAAATATTTAATGAACTTAGAAGAATAAATGAACCAGAATTTTCCAGGTTTTTGGGTCAGATTTGGAATTTTACTGGGAGCAATTGGTAAGGGAATTTGGACTTAAAGTTTTTATGGATGAATCCCCTATGAGTCTACTTTACCCCAAATTTACGGATCCTGATTTCGATTCCAGGAACTCCGTAAACAAACTGATTTCTACCAGCTGTTCAGCAGGGACAGAATCAGATCAGTCCCTGCTGATCACTCCAATTCGAAACTCCGCCAAAAATTCTTATTAAGTCCAATGGTTCTGAATTTCTTATATGTCGGGCTTCTATGTGTCTAGTTTATTTGGAGCTGACGGCTCATCGTTTGGACACCCGAAACGCATTTTAAAAATCCAAAACAGAGCCTAGGTCATCAGGTCACAGGTGCAGAATTTACTGCCGATCAGTTGACTTGGAGATTTTTCTACATTAGCGTCTTAAGTCCAAAAATTCTGATTTTGGATATGTTACTACCATATGTGTCTAGTTTACCTAAAACTTTACGGATCTTGATTTAGACCTATATAAATCAACATAGAAGTATATCATCATAGGTTACTCAGGTAAGACAGAAACTGAAACATCTGCAAGGTAGTCACTTTGTAAAATTCGGCATAAATTCATCTTTGATCTAAAAATTTATATTTTTAGACATGTTAGACTCTATCATGTCTAGTTTATGTAAAATTTTACGGTATATCAATCGGAGGCATAAAACGCAAGTTATAAATGAAATACCAAAATCTGTCCAGAATGCACTGGCACCGAACTTACTACCCTATTTCATTAACTCACTTCCCAACTTTAACTATCAAACTCAGCCATGATTCCATACACTATAATACGTTAATAACACATCTTTATGCTTGAAATAAAATCCATAATTAGTCCCCCTAACTGCAGAATCCAACATAATCAAACATCATAAACTAAGACTCACTGCATTTCGGTGCACAAATACATCATCAACTTCATCTTAATCATCATCACTACAACAATCAATTCCCAATCTATTCCATATACTTAAATTATTTAAACCCATTTTAACACTTTAATTCCATATTTCTAACTTAACAAATTGGGGTAATTTTCTACAATCACCATTCTTCTTAGCATAACTATCACCCACTCATCATCATTTCCAATTCAATCCATTATCATACTCATCAAAGCTCAAAAACTCAAAGAATACAATTTGGGTCAAGTAAATCTTACCTCACTTCTTTTCTTTTTTTTTTCTTTCTTTTTTTTTTTTTTTTTTTTTTTTGTGAATTCCCTTCATCTTTAAGGATGCCATGCCCACCCATGCTTCATTTCCTTTCTTTCCCTCCTTCTTTCTTCTTCTCTTCCTTCTCTTTTCTTCTTCATTCTCTCCTCACGGTTTCTTCTTTTCTTTCTCCCTTCAATTTCGTTTTTCTTTTGTTTTTCTTTTCTTGAATTAGTAAATAGTGATCTATTATATAATGGGGTCAAAAGATATTTTGCATTTGAAGAAATGGGTAGAAACTTATGGAATAATTGAGAATTTTCCACTTTAAACCCGAAATCACTATTCATCCTGATTTTTGACTTACATTTTTGACCTGGTTCTTGTCCGATTTTGGAAAAATATTTAACGCAGAAGTTGTAGGTCTCGGTCTAATATTTTCAACGATATATAAATTCATAAAAAATCGGAGATCGTATGGAAACGTTATGCCCCAAATATATAAGTAGTTCAAAAGGGCACAAGGGTACAGTCCCTTTCTCAGGACTTAGAGAAATTCACCGATCGTTCCAGAGTCTTCCCATAGTTGTATTTGAATCCCAACATGATTTATCTTACGTTCTTTATCCCGATCATAATAACGTGGTCATAGGTAGTAATAAAAACCACCGGTCGTTACAAACATCCACTCACAGTGATATGGAAATTCGAGAGCGGTACACGGTGTGGAGGACTGTCGAGTATCCCGACGTCGATCTAAAACCAAAACAATTGTTAGTTTCTATAACTCGGAATATTCATATGGCATAAAAAGAATATGTAAAGCGTGGACTCTTAGTATTTCTGAATATATGATATATTTATGGCATCTACGAATTTTACGGCTTAAGTTTTGAGTTACGCAAGTGTGATAACGAAATTCCAAATTCTTCCTACCGTTAAAATCATCTGCTCAATAGTAAACTTTGAACATTCACTGCGACTAACTGGGAAGGAATCTAGAGTTTAAATTTTAAAAGAATAGAATTTAATGTGTCTAGATTTTGTCGGTTTTTACGGATCTCAGTTTCGATTTCAGAAACTCAACTAATAAGGCGAAATTCAGGGGTGGTCAGAAAAAAAAAACTGGGTTTATCGCAGCAGGTCACCAAACTTCGAAAATTCGGTGTGACTTCATCCTAAGTCCAAAAATTCTAATTTTTGGATATGTTATTCCCTTAGGTATCTAGGTTATTCAGAATGTTACGAATCTTGATTCGAACTTCAGAAACTTAAGTTATAAGCTAAAGTACAAGGGTTGTCCAAGTGAAAAACTGGGCACATGGGTAGCAAGTTGTCGAACTTTAAAAATTCGGTTCGGTCTCATCTTAAGTCCTAAAATTCTAATTTTTGGATAAGTTATTCTCTTATGTGTCTAGTTTACCCAGAAATTTAAGGAACTTGATTTAGACTTACAGAACTCAACTTATGTTTTGTACAGAGGCAAGATGTCACCGGCAGGAGACATGATTGACCAATCTCCATAAGCCTTTAAATTTACGAAAATCCGGCATGATGTATCCTAAAACCGGACAACCTGGATCTCAGTCCAGCACCAACACGATTCTAAGAAAACATCAAACTAATAAAAGGACCTCAAGTCCACACAAATTCATCAAAACCACAACCTAAGGGCTTTGTGCCCACATCATCTATCAACACTCAAGGGCTTTGTGCCCACAACATCATAAACAATCAAACATTTATTTAATATATATATATATATACACACAACATGCTCACCACAACAAAGTAATAACCAAGTATTTTAAATTCTTAAACTTCTAAACTTCTTCCAGGACACTTGCGAGGGTGACAGCCGCTTGGGTGATCCACGTCTCGAGCATCACTTCCAAAACTGAATTGGTTGACCCGTCTCCTAGCCAACCTGCAAGACTAGCAAATTGGCTTGGTGTGAGTTTTAAAAACTCAGTAAGTACTATACTAGTATTACAACAAACAAGTCAAACATTTCAGTAGTTTATCAAATTTACTAAATTATTACAATTTCAAATCTATTAACTTGTTACTATTCTTTATTCTTTATTCATATCAAATCTTCACATTTTCATATCAACATATGTGCTAATCTATTAGCTACACCCAAAGCATACAAAGCAAAACTCATATACATCTATACTTTTATCACAATTATCTAGCTTTGAAATATCATTAAATCGGTATGTTAAATAAACTTTCCTTAACTTCTTTTAATTACAATAATCTTACAACGACTTAACAATCAAGATTCATAAGCATTTACAAATACCGTAACACACCTCTCTTACATTCATGCCAAAAATAATTCAAAAGTTCATATACATATCCGTACATGCCAATACAGCTTAACAAATGCGCCTTATAATACCTAATGCTCACATTAGTTTTCAAATTCATTCATTCATTTATTCATTTCACAAAAGCATTCATTATCCATATAATCTACAAGTTCCATCATACACATACATACACACAGTTACACACACAACCATCATACAACCAACCAAGAAGTACATTTAACAACCAATACATCGCAAGGCACACAATCAAACAATACATACATATCACGACACACCAAACTCATCGCACGACTTTTCATACACAAGCACATACACGTCAAACAATCCAAACATCATTCAAATACCCATATGTATACATATATTTACGAATATACATCTTATTATGAAATCAAATCTCATAACTCTCACAGTCTTCCCATATCTTCATTAATCGATCAATCATATTCTTTACTTATCAGTGAACATTCACCATTCATATATGTATCCAATCAGTCACGAACTTCCAGCCCTCGGACTAGACTTAGCCTATAACAACCCAACCTCTATACCACTAGATCATATGCATTTGTCATTAATAAACTTATTCTAATAACACACATCTACACGTACAAATACAAATTTAGAAAATAATACTTAATCCTTTTACCGATCTTGTTGGGGTTGGTGCTCAGAGCGCCAATTCCCGGTTGTATTTCTTTATGAATATTTCTGTAAAACGTTATTATTATGAATAATATATGCAGTTTCTATAATATAATGTATCCTTTAATATGGTAAAGATGTAATGACCTTAGAATGACTAGCCATGATGCTGTTGCAAAATCGTCGCAATTGACATTGAGTTGTATCATGACGTTGTCATTCTGAGACAGTTCCTAGTCAAGGTTTACACTACTTGGTCAGTAAAGTAAACCCGTTGAGACCGGTACATATCATATACTGGAATATATGATTCCAATGGTTTCTCAATGAATCATAAGTCTTGGAGACTAGTATAGACGTGTAGGTGTTTATAGCGGACAAACACTGAACGACTCACCGAATATTCTTTATTGATGGTACACCAACGTCAATAAGAATCTTATCGGGTTGAGTAGCACTTGTCATTCTTCGACTTGAGATACCACTGTGGGCGAATGAGACATCTTCCACACTTAGATGGAAGTCATGTCACCGATCTATTTAAATCAGACCTCCGCCTATTCGTTGGGTGTGGATAGATCCTCAGGGTGTCCTATGTGTATCGAGATAGGATCCGTCAGTTCTGTGTATCAGAGCATAGGTAGTCCATATGATTAGCAATCAGATAAAAACCATGGGCCCGTGGTACAATTTAGAAGTTAGTTCTAAATGTTATTTTTGAGATTGCTAATAGAGACGTCGATGGGATAATCCCTATAGAGATTTGACGTTTACATCTATATCTCTAAGATATATACGGATACCTGTGACGGAGGAATTATACATTTGCCATGACCTCGACCTGTATGATTCAGCGAGTTTATCCGTGATCGTCATAATTTACGGGTGGATAAATTATGGACACGAAATTGAATTTCGTGATGGATATGTCTGAATCCAGAGAGTCTCACTAATGAAATATACTCGTAGAACACTAGGGCACCTTTTATAATATTTTCTTAGCCCTTTAATTCCAGCTGGATCTAGGCCCCCTAATATGATTAGCCCTTTAATTAAATGTTTAATCATGTTTTCTTAACTTAATACATGCATGTTTTAGTCTAATTTGATTAGATTTAGAGTGTATGACACTTAGCGAAAAATCCCTAATTAATAAGGTTTAGATTTAATTATGTATTTGATGCATGTTATGTGGTCCGTCTTGTCAATACGGTTTGTAAATATTTCTCCGTGACTACATCTGAGACCGTGCCTCTGCTGTGAGGGTGTAGCCGATAGAGATTTATTTATACCGGATGTATATAAGTTACTAGATAAATTCAAGCGAAAGAGGAATCCTGAACGTGCCCTAACTATCAGGGTTACGCAAGTAACTTGAGTTTATCATTGATGATTTTAACCTTGGTACGTCTCATTGTGGGCCTGCCTTAGCAGCGACGACGAGAAACGACTAGGACCAAAAACCCAGGAGTCACTAGTGAGTGATTGACAATGAGTTGTCTACCTGATGAATAAACGTAGGCGAGACCGTGCCTCTGCTGTGAGCTGAAATATATTAATTGGATCCATTTTTCACTGTTTGTATTTAATTTAATTATTAAATCTTTGTATTCTGTTTGGGGATTACAATATTGCATGATTTAGTGGGAGGGGCATTTTTAGATTAAAAATCAATGATCTAGTTTATGCTTATGATATTATATGAAACTGCTTAAATTTCTGCTAACCGTTTTTCTTGATCTATATGATAGATTTGCAATGGCGGCACCATCCACTAATCAGTTTGCGCGTATGCTTGATGAGAACAAACTTAAAGGCGCTAATAACTTCGCCGATTGGGATTTGGATGTGAGAATTGTCCTCGATTCCGAGAAGTTGGGATATGTTCTTGAAGGTCCACTGCCTCTTGCTGTGGCAGAGGACGCTACACCAGAAGAACGCAAAGTCTTCCAAGCTTGGAAGGATGATGATTTAAAAGTTAAATCATACATCTTAAGTTCACTTTCACCAGGACTCAAGAAACAGTATTATGGCATGTCAGATGCTTATACTATGATGACACGATTAAGACAATCGTTTGAGAACCAAGAACATGTTGTTGTTCATAAGGTCGCAATGGATCTGTTCCATGCGTGATTGGATAAGGGGCAAGCTGTTAGCCCGCATGTTCTTCAGATGATCAATTTGATCGATCAATTGAGGCAATATAATCTCACTCTGAATGAAATTCTCGGTAGGAGTGTCATTCTTGGTTCGCTCCCAGCTTCTTATCGCCAGTTTGTGATGTACTTCAACATGAATGGGATTGTCTGCACCTACCAAGAGCTGCATAGGATGTTGCTCACGGTGGAAAAGGACCTCAAGAAGAGAGTATCGACTCGCCCTCAGAGACCTACTTCTCTATCTGCTTCTTCCCAGACTTGGTCAAAGGGAAAGAAGAAGAAATGGAGGAAGAAGAAGGGTTTCGGTCCTCAACCACAGACAAAGATAACAAAGCCCAATAGGACTTCTGAAGACAAGTGCCATCACTGCAGCAAAGTCGGGCACTGGAAAAGGAATTGTCCTGACTACATTGCCCAGCTGAGGAGGGAGAGAACATCTACATCAGGTACATTTATTTTCCAGTTATTGATTTATCTTTGGCTTGTGAAGCCATTACATCCAGCTGGATTTTAGATTTTTCTTGTCCCATTCACATTTGCAATTCGTTGCAGGTGCTGAAGGAAAGTAGAAGACTGAAGCCTGGAGAGATGCAGTTGTGATTCGGGAGTGGAGACTCTCTGGATGCAGTTGCAATGGGAGTATGTGAGATCTCATTGCCGAATGGGACACTTTTGTTATATGACTATCATTTTATACCTGGATGTGTAGCTAATATTATATCTCTTTTTGTATTAGATACAGAAGGTTATCGTATTAATATTAAAAACTGTTCTTTGTATTTATATGATAAAAGTAATATTCAGGTCCTTTGTTGTCCAAACCAGCATGGTCATTATACATTGCAAACTTCAAAATATATTTTAAATATTGGAGTTAATAAATGTAGTTTACCTGTAATTAATAATACTGAACTTTGGCATATGCGACTAGGTCATATAGACATTAAACGCCTTACCCAATTGGTTAGGAATGGTTTGATACCAGATCTCACCATTGAATCCTATCCAACTTGTGAATTTTGTATTCAGGGTAAGATGACCAAAGCCTCTTTTTCTGGTGTTGGACACCGCGCCACTAACTTACTGGAACTCGTACATTCTGATGTATGTGGTCCACTAAGTCAGATTGCTCACAATGGTTATTCATACTTTGTTACCTTTACCGATGATCTGTCACGGTACGATTATGTCTATTTGATGCGACATAAATCGGAAACCTTTGAAAAGTTCAAAGAGTTCCGAAATGAAGTAGAAAAATAAACTGGTCAATATATTAAATAAATTCGATCCGATCGATGAGGTGAATATATGAGCAGTGAGTTCATGGATTATATGAAGGAGAATGAGATTCTCACTCAATATACTCCTCATGGTACTCCACAGCACAATGGAGAGTCTAAGAGGAGAAATCAAACTTTATTGGATATGGTTCGATCGATGTTGAGTTTCACATATTTTCCCTATTACTTATGGGGCTACTCTCTTTTAACAGATGCACATCTTTTGAATACGATTCCTTCAAAAGCTGTTCCTACGACCACCGTATGAGATATGGTTCGGTAGGAGACCAAATCTTAGTTACATTAAGGTTTGGGGTTGTCCTGCCTATGTCAGGGTGACTCAGCAAGATAAGCTTTAGCCTCGAGGGTAAAAGTTTAGGTTTGTCGGATATCCTTCGAACACGATGGGATATCTGTTCTATGATACCGAGCATCGAAATGTGTTCGTAGCTCGCTTCACAAAATTTCTAGAAGTTGAATATTTGTCAGAAGGTGATAATCATAGACAGGTTGAACTTGATGAAGTACAACCTGAAAATAACGAACCAACGGAGGAACCTGAAGTTCAAGTAGATGAAGGACCTTAAACACACACAATCCGTAGGTTAGAAATTGTATCTATACCTCCTGAACGCTTGTGTTTGATACAAGAAAAGAGTCTACATGTTCTCTTAGTGGAAGAGACTGATCCTTTTACCTATAGAGAATCGATGTTGGACATCGACTCCGTGAAATGGCAAAGTGCCATGAAATTCAAGATAGACTCAATGCATAAGAATCAAGTTTGGGACTTGGTTCCGCTTCCTGAAGGAATTGTTCATATCGGTTGTAAATGGGTTTACAAGAGGAAGCGCGGGCCTGACGGTAAGGTTGAAACTTACAAGGCCCGACTGGTAGCAAAAGGTTACACGCAGCGACCTGGCGTCGACTACGATGAAACTTTTTCACCAGTAGCAATGCTTAAGTTTATTCGGATTTTGCTTTCTATAATTGCGTATCATGACTACAAGATTTGGCAAATGGATGTCAAAATGACTTTTCTAAATTGATTTCTTGATGAAGAAATCTATATTGAATAGCCGTAAGGTTTTGCATCCAGCGAAAAGTCGGGTATGGTATGTAAGCTTAAGAAGTCCATTTATGGACTTAAACAAACTTCACGAAGTTGGAATCTTTGATTCGACGAGATTATTAGATCATCTGGTTTTCTCAAGAATTCGGAAGAATCCTGTGTGTATCAGAAGGCCAGTGGGAGCATGGTCGTATTTTTAGTCCTATATGTTGATGACATCATAATCATTGGGAATGATTTAGGTATGTTACAAAGCGTCAAAGCATACCTCTGTAAGAATTTCTCCATGAAGGACCTGGGAGAAGCTTCATATGATTTAGGGATAAAACTCTATAGAGATAGACAAAGGAAGCTGATTGGGTTATCCCAATCAACGTACATAGATAAGATCTTGGAACGGTATAATTTTGGTAACTGTAAGATAGCAAACATTGCGTTCAGACATGGGATTCATCTTTCAAAGAAGATGAGTCCACAAACAGAAGATGAGAAGGTTAGAATGTCTAACCAACCTTATGCTTCGTGTTTGGGTAGCATAATGTATGTCATGTTATGTACAAGGCTTGATATCAGTTTCGCTGTTAGAGTAACTAGTCGATGTTAGTCCAATCCAGGTAATGACCATTGGATGGCCATTAAACATATCCTAAAGTATTTTAATGGTACTAAGGATAAGTTAATAATTTATAGAGGAAACGAACTGCAAGTTAACGGGTATACAGATTCTGATTTCCAATCGGATCCCGATGAAAGAAAGTCTACATCTAGATTCGTATTTACCCTTAACGGAGGTGCAGTTTATTGGAAAAGTTCCAAACATGGATCAACATCAGATTCCACCACTGAGGTGGAATATATTACGGCTTCTGAAGCTGCAAAAGAGGCTGTGTGGAAAAAGAATTTTATCAAAAAATTGAGAGTTGTCCAAAGTATCGAGAATGCGATTCCGTTATACTGTGATAATACTGAAGCCATTGCGCAAGCAAAGGAATCGAGGGCGCATCAGAAGTCGAAGCATGTGGAACGCAAGTACCAGATCATTCGAGAGATCATGTCGCGATGGGATATTGTCGTGTGCAAGGTACCAAGTGAAGATAATTTTGCAGACCCGCTGACGAAGGACATGCCTCCGAAGTTGTTTGATAAACACGTGGAGTCGATGGGTATTAGATACAATTGTTATTGGAAATAGAGCAAGTTGGAGTTTTTGTTGGGGTTGGTGCTCAGAGCGCTAATTCCCGATTGTATTTCTATATGAATACTTATGTAAAACGTTATTTTTATGACTAATATATGCATTTTCTCTAATATAATGTATCATTTAATATGGTAAAGACGTAATGACCTTAGAATGACTAGTCATGATGCTGTTGCAAAAGCGTCGCAACTGACATTGAATTGTATCATGACGTTGTCATTCTCAGACAGTTTCTGGTCAATGTTTACACTAATTGGTCAGTAAAGTAAACTCATTGAGACCGGTACATGTCGTATATTGGAATATATGATTCCAATGGTTTCTCAATGAACCATAAGTCTTGGAGACTAGTATAGACATGTAGGTGTTTATAGCGGATAATCACTAAACGACTCACCGAAGATTCTTAATGGATGGTACACCAACGTCAATAAGAATCTTATCGGGTTGAGTAGCACTTGTGATTCTTCAACCTGAGATACCACTGTGGGCGCATGAGACATCTTCCACACTTAGATGGCAATCACGACACCGATCTATTTAGATCAGACCTCCGCTTGTTCGTTGGGTGTGGATAGATCTTCAGGGTGTCCTGTGTGTATCGAGATAGAATCCGTCAGTTCTTTGTATCAGAGCATAGGTAGTCCATATGATTAGAAATCAGATAAAAACCATAGGCCTGTGGTACAATTTAGAAGTTAGTTCTAAATGTTCTTTTTAAGATTACTAATAGAGACGTGGACAGGATAATCCCTATAGAGATTTGACATTTACATCTATATCTCTGGGATATATCCAGATACCTGTGATGGAGGAATTATACATTTGCCATGACCTCGACCTGTATGATTCAGCGAGTTTATCTGTGATCATCATAATTTACGGGTGGATAAATTAAGGACACGAAATTGGATTTCGTGACGGATATGCCTGAATCTAGAGAGTCTCATTAATGAAATATATGTTGGATAATTATGACCCATAGCGTCACTATTTGTACAGATCATGGTGTTGTTGTACAAATTAACTATGTGACAAAGGAGATTGCACTCTTATCATTTGTGATTAGATCACCTAGATATATAAATGATAGGAGGTCCCTATGACTTGTTCATGGACGGAGAGTGATATGAGACAGTATCAGTCCATGAAGGATAAATCATTAAATATCCCTAGTCAGAGTATTATCGAGATTGGACATCGATAAATACGTAAAAGACTAGTATTACACTTGTGTGCGTTGTGAGGGCACAACAACATAGTTCTCATATATTTGGGTATATGATACTCATGCAAGTGTAATAGGAGGTTGTGTTTTACCGATGGTATGGGAAACAGCTTCGCTCTGGATAGACCCCCTCGAAATTCCATTGGTAGTATGACTATGTGTCTATGGATGTCCGAAATCAGGGTAGGTGTATTTGGTCTTAACCTGAGACTTGCACCGCTAATACTTGCGACAATCAATAAACTTTGGTTGTGGTCGTCCAGGGCTTTAACAGGTTCTGTGTACGCCAATGCTGGGTATATTGAGAATCGTAGTGTGTTGGGTGTGATGTCAAGACGGAAGTATCACTCCAGTCATAGTGGAGATGATGGTCACGCAGGATACGGGACTGGTTCTCTTAAATGCTCGAGCTATCGAGATATTATGACTAGGTCATGTTTATCCGATTATAGAGACTAGTTACCAGAGATCCGACATGTGCTTCGTACGGGGCAGACACAATTCCAGCCCCAGGCCTAGCACGTGACATCAAGATACTGGATCGAAATACACAATACTAAGTATACTACGCCTGATATAGATCCTTTATTCCTGTAAGGATATTTCCGGAGAATTAGGTAGGCATGGGGCTTTGCTAGAAGCCAACATTGTCTTGTAAATCGGTAAAACGTCGTACTTGGTACGTACATGTTCGGATAGTCCGACGATCGAATTTATTGCCAACATATCCAGGGATATCATGGGTCGCTTCCCAAAGATTCACCGATGACGTATGACTCGCACTTTAATTAATCTGGGATTAATCGTGGAGATATTTTATCTGGGATAAAATATCATATAAATAGAGATAATGATTAATTTGGAATTAATCGATAAATTAATATATTTGATATATTAAACGAAATTGGACTTCGACGCGGAATTAAAATTAGATTTTAATTCGGGCGAACGAATTAATTTAGAATTAATTCGTTAGCGACGTGAATAGTGATTTGGCTAGGCGTAATCATTTAATTACGACGCAACGGAAAATCCGATAATTTAGAATAACGAACCCGAGCCCGAGATTATTTGCGAGCGCATTCGCATTTCAAATTCGAGTGTGGTACGCAAGTCACATCAAGCGTCAAATCACATGTCACTTTGAGTGATGTGATATTTGATTGATTGATGTGATTGATTGTAAGTGATGGAAGTGGTTGGTTGGTCAAAGAGTGTAAAACACTTAAGTTTACTTTTGTCATTTGGAATGACATTTTACCAACTTGACTTTTGAATTTGGTATATGTTTTTTGGAAATGCATTACTAAACAATTAATCACACATTCCATCTCTCTCACTCTCCTATCTTTTCTTCTCTCATCTCACGCCCAAGCTAGGACATTTTTCTTCTGTTTTGGCAGTGAACTGCCGTGACTCAAGAAGAAATGGGAAGCAAGTATGGTGATTTTTGTGGCAAAAATCACAAGAGGTAGCACTCCGAGAGACATGTGAAGGTGATAGGGAAGTCCACCCATGAGCCGGGAAATGTTTGACGAAGCTTGGAGCTTAAAAATTGAAGACAAATGGGCGAAAACAATGAGCTTGGACTGCTCACTGCCGTGGATTGTCAAAGTGCAAAAATCGATTTTTGTTCATCGCGCGTCGCTCAACCGATCGATATGAGTATTCCGCGACTTCCTCGAATGTATTCACTTATGTTTCATGCTTGATTATTGATCTTGGGATGCTTAGAATCTCCAACAATGGTATCAGAGCAAGGAAAAGCATGAAAAAGTTTAGGGCTTAAAATTTGGGTAAACTTGATTTTGAGCATGATTAATGAAATTGGATGAATTAGTATGCTTAAATGTGTTTGAATTGAGGATTGATTGGATCAATTTGTTGAAATTATGTTTGGAACAAATTTCCCCAATATTTTGGTGATGGCCGAATATAATGCCCTATAATGATCTTGGTGATTTTTGATTCATTGGATGAGTTAGAATCATTCGGGAATGTGATTTAATATCGATTGTGGATTTAATTAGATTGAAACCGAATCGGATACAAATAATCCCTAAAAGCCGAGAGTCATTGAGCATGTAATGGGTTTGATTTTTTGTTAAATTGTGTTGGACATGATTTAATGATGTTAAGCATGATTAATTAGGCTAATTGACGTTTTAGGAATGTTAATTGGATAATTAATTGTATAATGCACTTTAGGTAATTAAATTGGGAATTTGGAATTTGGCAATTTAATTAAATTGGGCTAATTTGGAAA